>CABHPH010000958.1:54073-65740 GCA_902168325.1 Peromyscus nudipes
AGGAACTGACTACCAACCTCAGCATCAATCAGGAACTGACTACCAACTTCCTCTGACATACACAAAGTAATCTTCAAAAGTAAGGACAGAGCTGGCTTCCAGGAGAGAATGCCAACTCATTCTATTTCCATTAACAGTTGTTCTGTTACACAGCATATGTAAAAAAAATATAGAGATAACTGAACTTAGAAAAAAAAACCCAGTTTTAAACTTAGTCAATTCCGCTAGTGAACTATCCCAAAAAGAAACAGAAATCATATGTATTATAACATTATTTTCATACATATAATTTTAGGTTTTTTTCCATATTTTGTATATATTTTAAATATGTATGGATCTATAGAGGCATACATAAAATTTTATGCTCTAGAAAAATGGTACTTTAGAATTTAAAAAATGAGTATAAAAACATATATATATCAAATTTTAAAATATACACTCAGCATCCTACATTGTGACAAAGTAATATCTAAATGAGGCTATAAAATAATTTGAATTAAATATTAATCAGATGTACAATTATATCTAATCAATTTCATGCTCTGTCATTTTAAAGAACAAGAGTAAACTGAAGTATAAATTATTTATAAGGAAAATAATCTATAATAACATGGAGCTAATTATCTCAGTAATTGCAGCATTTTGGGGCAAGGTTAGAGGGATGTGGATTCCTTGTTCATATTTTCTGCAACCAAAATTTCATGAATAAATCATATGCTCCAACCCAATTTTCCAATACCTAAAGAATGCTTGCCTCTGACATTCTAAAAATTCCCAAAGATCTAAAAAGAACTGAAAATGACTCTATACAAGATATATAAAATATTTTCCTCAGTGTGTGTGTGTGTGTGTGTGTGTGTCTGTGTGTCTGTGTGTGTATGTGTGTATATGTGTGTGTGTTCTGGCCTCAATTAAATACCTTTACAACTAGAACTACCTCAGCCAAATTAACTTTCTTTCCCACCTCCCTCCATTAAGTGATGCTCAATGTCCTTGCTTAGACAATGGTTATGATGAAGGACTACAGAATCAGCCAGTGAAGCAGGCATCAATGCCAAGGACTACGACTAACTTAAGGAAAAGAAGAAAGAATGTGCTAAACGAAATAAGTATTTTCATTTTTAAATGTTTAGCATATTTGTGAATGTGAAAACTATGGCTTAAATCTTTACAATAAACTGTTTTAATGATATTGAAAGTTTTAATTTTAGTCTATTAACTAAAATTCCATTGGAATATGAAAATTATTTAAAAGTATTGAGACACTTTTATACTTCAGATTTAAACTATGAACGAACATTAATGAATATTACCTTGCTTCGTTTATTCAACAATTTAGGGGAAACATGATGCTTAGCTATTTATATCAGTGCACATCACTGTGTTTCTTTTTTAATACTCATATAGTATGCTTTTAGTATAAATTCAAAACAATCTCATTCTATTTAAGATAACATGAAATTTTACAATCTGACATATGTATGGGATTACGGTATTAAATAAGTAATGCTGAAGAGACTCTCATTAACTTATTATAATGTCCTAGATTAAATATGAAAGGTTCCCCATAGGCACACCTCTTACATGCTGGTCCATAACTATTAGTACTGCTGTGAGGATTGTGGAAAAAATGGCAGGGAAGGAAGTAGGTAGCTGTGGGTAGGTCATTGGGGGCCTATTATCCCTAGTGCTTCCTGTCTCACTTGGGGTCATATGACCTGAGTTGCACCCCATGCCTGCCCTACTATGATGCACTGAGTCTTCAGAAACTATGAGCCAAAATAAGTAATTTCTTCCTCTTTACAGTCAAAATAATAATCTCCTATTCCATTGAAAATACTGCATGTTGAAATGTGTTTAATATGCCTGACGAACACAACATGATAAGCTTAGCGACATATTACTACAGCACGATTGCTAAAGTAGAGAAACACGCATTGAACCACCAGAAGCGATACACTGCATGTGCTCTGAAGGTCTATGGAAATGCATGGACCAGGTGCAACGGCATACATTGGAAATCCCAGTACTTCAGAAGCTGGAGCTTAGTGTTTACAGGTTTGAGGCAACATAGCAAGACACTCACAAAACAAAAACACAAAAAAAAAGTCTAGCAAAGTTGTACAATGACAAACAGGACCTCTTATTAAAGTTGACTACAGAAAATTATTTGTAAAGAGGAAAATGAGAAGCAAAGGGCAGAGTACACACACACACACACACACACACACACAATTGCCCCGCCAAACCCAGGGTAATTTTTGTACAATTTCTCCTTTCTTTGAGAAACAAATATGTAAATTTTACCTGAACCCCTTTCAACACAAAGTACACACTGCCTTTCTTTGTTGAGGGTTGTAAGGGATCATTTTATAGAATCTTTACTGACAAAGATTCAGTAACAATGAATCCATTGTGACCACACTAAGACCTCCAAGGTGTACATAAATTAAACAGGAATTATGAACAAGTAAAGACTTAACCACAATAAGGGTTACATACTGTGAGAAAGCAATCCAGGACTGTGCCAGGAAGGTTAACCTTGACATGTGTTGGGGGCAGAAATGGAGATTTACAGAACAGGAATGCTAGAGGAAGCCATGGCTCAGCTCCGAAGCAATAAATAGTTTCTACCAGATCAAAGGGATAGGAGAGACGTCTAAGCCACCATGCCAAGATTACACATAACCTTGCAAATCGTGTTAAAGACTTTAAACTTTCAAAGAAGTAAGAACCTCTGACCGAACCATCTAGACGCACAGATGAGTCTTCATCTACAAAGGATTATTGCAGACATCTCAATGAGAAGTGATGTGGATGATACAAGGAAAGACAATGGAGTTGTCTGGAAAGATTCTAAAGCTTCTTAGGAAAACTGTCAACCAATATCTGCTCATGAATACACATAGAGGGGATGGAAAATTGAAGGTAAAAATCAAGGTCAGCTTTCTGGTCTGCAGCGCTGGTTGGCTGGTGATTTACCTCCAATGTTTGAATAATGTAGAAAAGAGTTAGAGATGAGGAAAACGGTAAGTATCAGGACAGGTGACCTGGAGATGCTGCCAGTCCCTCCAAACTCAGGTGAGAACAGAGATCAAAGTCAAGACAAACTGAGTAAATGGACCTAAGGAGTTGAGTCTGATTATTCAAGGCAATTCACAGAGCAAAGGACAAAAGTTCTATAATAAATCCTCAAGAAACTTGGTCATTTTATTTATAGACCACAAAACCAGTCAGCCACATAAATAGGAAAGTCATGAGATGCACTGTACTTTATCTGTGTGGTCCATCTCCGAAACCAACTTTAAGCCTTTAACTGGCTAAACTGCTTATATATACCTTAACCTGAGTTATATGCAGGAAGAAGCACCCTTGATAAAGTCGTGAAATTATGGGAAAGAGAGTATTTCACAAATAAGGTCAAGTGCTCACAAAGGGGTAAATTATGCCAATTATAAAAGACAAAGTTAGAAAATAGAAGTCAAAAATAAAAGGTCCTATATCATTGACAGTACCAATATAACAGCATCTTTGAATTGCCCATGTTGGGATCTTGAGTAAGACCCCAATACAGTCTTAAAGATGCTAAAAGGGATGGAAAGATACTTCCACTGGCAATGTTCCTGCCACACGGCATGAGGACAAGAGGTGGGTCACTAATGTAAACATACAAAGCAAGACATGTTGGTGCATACTTTTAAACCTAGTACTAGGGAGGTGGAGGCAGGTAGATCTGTGTAATGTGCCACCCACTAACCTAGCTAAATCTGTGAGCTGCTGATTCCAGTAATAACGCCTATCTCAAAAATAGATAAAAATGACAAACAACTAGGATGGACAGCTCATGAAGAGCATCATAGAAGGTTGACTACTGGCCGCCACATACAGATTCACACACCTGGCATCCATACCCATACACAGACCACACGCACATACACGTATTTACACACACACACACACACACACACACACACACACACACACATAGCTGATGGAGCAGAAGCAAACTTCCCAGAAGTCCAGATACAAACAGACCATTCTCGAGACAATAGAAGATGAAACGTACCAAAGACACAAGCTTGCATCGCACAAGACCTTGCCTTCTCCCACTGTTCCCCAGCATGCTCTCTGAGAAGACAAGAGTTGATTGATTATTTTGGAAACGACAGTAATTTAAATCCTCTTCATATATTCAGTACCTATGATGGTCAATCGTCACTGTCCACCTGACTGGATTTGAATCACCTATCAGACACTCCTCTGGGTATGCCTTTGAGGTCGGTTCCCCAAATTAGGTTACACTGAGGAGGAAAGACCTGTTCTGAATGCAGGGAGCACCATCTCTGGAGCTGGGGTCTCGGGCTGAACATAAAGGGATGAGGGAAGAAGCCAGGTGAGCACTAGAGTGCTCCATTCTTTGCTGCGTACTCCGACAGGGCTGAGGAGAACTAGCTTTGGGTTCTCATTGCCACTGTGTATACTATTCTCTCAAAACAGTGAGCCAAAGTAATTCTTTTCTCAAGAAGTTCATTTTGTCACAACAAGAAGAACAGTAACTATTGCAGTCTTATTCATCAACACTTGACTCTGAACTCTTACCCAAAAGGAGGTAGTATTAAATGTTCATTCATAGGAACATATTCCAGTTTATCTAACAGTCCAGAAATAATTTATTGGAACATATTTTGAGATGGAGCACAAAGAAATACTGAAGTGCTAACCATGCCAGTAACAACAGAGTTGTAAAACCAAAAAGTACGTCCATCATAGGAGGTAGACTACGCATAGATAAGTGAGGCATATATATCTTTTTATAAATATTTGTCCGGCTTTTAAATCTTGTTGAGTATGAGGCGATGACTGTCCCTGGTGAAATACTAGAGATCATTTCACAGACAACCATATATGGCATTAGGATTTCTGAATTTGCCTTCCTCAAGTGATAAGAGACATTTTGGTAGCACTGAAATTTCAGAAATCCACTTATTAACATACACCTGGCATAGTAAACAGCAGACAGTATAATGGCTTCTACTGAGAAATCTACCAGGAACAATTCAAAACCGTTTATATACATACAATCTACTCATGTAATGCTTCTATGTTACTCATCTTCTATCATAATGATAAGGAACCTGAGGCACTCTATTTAAAAGAAGGGATGTCTTATTTGGGCTCTTCATTCCAGGGGTTTTATCTATCTGTGTTTCATCCTGGTTCTTTGGGCCTGGGGCAGTACAGCACATTAGAGCAAGTACCCACAACCAGAGGAAGCTGCATACCTCATAGCAGCCAGAAACAAAGAAAAGGAGACAAGGGTTGTGGTCCCACTGTACCAGTGGTTCTCAAACAGTATCTCAATAGGACCTGGTTTAGATATAGATTACAATATTAGCCAGTCTAGACAGACAGGTACCAAACAAGGAGACCCTGAGACAGAATTTGAATCCTGTGTGGGCAGGGAACTGCCTTTTCCTATTTGCTTTTTAACTCACTGGCTTTTCTTTTAAAGTTTTCTCCAAGGTTGACTAGATAAGATATAAAGGGTCCCCACCCAGGAATACTAAATATCTCCATCATAAACCTTTATTTCTCCTGACAAGTGTAAAATGTCATATGCACTTTATTAAAGCTTCAATTTCAAGCTAGGTTAAACACGACATGACTCAAAACGCAGCAAAGGGTGCCATTTCTCCTTTAGAGACTCAGAGACTGAATTAGAAGCTGCTTCATTTTACTTAACAACTGAAACATCAGAACCACCTTATTAAAAATCAGGGCCCACGTAATGACGATCTTCAAACACACGAGCTGCCATATTTTTTCAAAAGCTTCTCTCCATTGTCAGAATGAAAATGAATGGACGATTTAGCAATAGCATGGGATTTAAGCAAATTAAGTGATAACTTCTTCTTAAACAGAGTGCATAAAAGTAGTATTAATGATGGTGACTGGATATTCTTTTATTCTGCACCTCTTTGGACTACAACAAATAATCTTTAGCCACATTAAACTACAGGGCAGGGGTAGAGACTAACCAGCTAACAAATGACCCTAGTATGTGTCCATTCCTATTAATTAAGCCTACTTTTACTACAACTTTGATTTAAGTACATGCAAAGTAAACAAGGGAACCAAGTATTTCATTTTTGGATATGTTAAGTAAATACCAACTGTCATGAACTCACTAGAAAACACCCAAAACTTTTCACATACTGCTTTGGAATAATGCTTTTGTACACTGGTTTAATAAAACACTGATTTGCCAGTAGCCAGGCAGGAAGTATAGGCAGGATAAGCAGACAAGGAGAATTCTGGGAAGAGGAAGGCTGAGTCAGGAGATGCCAGACCGCTGTCCAGGGAGCAGCATGTAATGGCACACAGGTAATGCCACGGAAAATGTAGCAACATATAGAATATCAGAAATGGGCTGAGTTTAAGTGTAAGAGCTAGTCAGTAGTTAGCCTGAGATAATGGCTGAGCAGGTTTTTTGAGACAGGGTTTCTCTGTGTAGTTTTGGTGCCTGTCCTGGATCTCGCTCTGTAGACCAGACTGGCCTCGAACTCACAGAGATCCACCTAGCTCTGCCTCCCAAGTGTTGGGATTAAAGGCGTGTGCCACCACTGCCCGGGAGCTGAGCAGTTTTAATTAATATAAGCCTCTGTGTATTTACTTGGGTCTGAGCGGTTGCAGACCAGGTGGGACATAGGAAAACTTCTAGCTACAACGTATTACTTTCTTTGCTTTATTAAAAATAAAGGATGGAATCGCCTATTCTCTGGTTAGCATCCCACTAGCTGTAATCATCTCACACTTCTTATAAGCATTTTATAAAGTAAACATGGCTTGTCCTTACTTATTGAAGAAAATATATTTCTCTACTCTTTGGGGTCTAATGCCCATTTTATCTCTACTCCCCTGCTTGCTCCTGTTTCAGCCCCCCAGACTCACCACTGTTTCTGGCAGTCTGTTCTCTTGGTTGCTGCATCTCTTTCGTCCTGCATCCTAACCTTGTCCCTTCAATTGCTTTCCTCTGCATCCTGCTTGAGCATTCCAAGGGTTGCTATCTGTAGCCCTAATTTCCTTCCTCTACAGTCTCTCTGCCACCCCACTGCACCCAACCTCTCCCTACCAATTCTCATTGCCTTTAGAAGATCAGGTAATTCGCCTGTCCTACATCTTCTCTCAAAAGTCTACCGCACTGAGAGTCAAGAGATTGTTCTGTCTAAGACACATTTATCCCTGCTACCATTCTTCTTTTACATCCTTAAAACCATAAGTATTTTTTTAAAAATCTCTACCACATTGTGCTTACATTCCCAAAGGGCATTTGTGACTCTAGGGAAGGATGAGAACTCTGAACTTTAGTGAGAAATTCCAGCTAGATTTTCTCAAATTTGGTTTAAATTTCAAAAACAGGCCCTGATCAAAGTGATGCCAGTGCACACCGGAGTGTCTCCATCTTGAACTTGCATGTGATTCACACTGCAATAATGGTCAAAAATGGGCCTGTCACACATGAGATGAAACCCAACATTTGGAAATCTTAATGCTGGTCCATGATCCACATTTTGTGAAGCAGGTTTCCATGTACTGCCTTGAGTTTGCAGGCTTTCTCACGCCTGAATCTGTTTACCTTCACTGTTATACAGACTCAGCATTTCCATCATATATGTTTCCAAAATTTTTTATATATACTGCCCAGTTACTACATCTTCTAGATTTCTATTTTATATACAAAGCACCCACTTTGGGCACTGTCAACACAGAAATCATTTTCATACCCATCAGAAAGCTTAATCCTCTTCATTTTCTATTAAGTTGTCATTATCATCTACCATGCCTAAAAAGGGTTACTACACACAAGAGCATAAAAAACAAATTCCTTCAGTTTCTGTACTGAGAATTAACTAATTTCCTTCACTGTTATATGCCAAAAAAAAAAGACATTTAAACATTCCTGAACTTTGAATAAGAGAAAAATTTCCAGGAAAATAGTACCTTGCAAATACATTTTAAATGAATTTTATTGGGAGGGTAGAGATAGAGTTCAGAGTTGGATGTTTGTATACTATGTGTGAGGAACTGGGCTTGAAACCAGAGACACAATAATAATTACTATTATTTCATTGAGACTTAATATTTCTACATCTTTTTTCACACACTATACACTAATTTGACACATATGTATGTGCAATAGGTAGTAATAAAATCAGTGTGTTAAGCACATCCATCACCTGAAACATAAACCTTTCCTTTTGTTGGGAGATTGCTTACTCTTCAAGTTCTTTGGAAATAAATCCCAAGTCCCTGTGTCCAATTAGTACCCTACTGTGGTATACAAACCAGAGTTAATTTTCCCTCTCCAGTTTTGTTTGGTGATGAGTGAATGAGAATGGCCTCATTTGCCTAACGTGTATGAATGTTTAGTCCCTAGCTGGTGGAACTGTTATGGCAAGGATTAGGAGGTGTGGCCTTGTTGAAGTAGGCATGGCCTTGTTAAAGGAGATGTGTCCCTGGGGGTGGACTTTGGAGTTTCAGAAGCCCATACCAGGCCCAGTCTCTCACCCTCTGCCTCCAACTTGCAAATCAGGATGCAAGTTCTCACTCAGCTCCTGCTCCAGCCCCATGCCTGCTGGCCCGCTGCTATGCTCTCTGTCACCCTGTGAAACCATAAGCCAGCCTCCAATTAAATGCCTTATTTTATATGTTGCCTTGGTCACGGTGTCTCTTAAAGCAACTGAAAAGTAACTAAGATAGGTTCCCTTTACTCTCTTTCTGCTCTGCTTTTCTCTCTAGTCTTTCCCACTAGCTAGTAACCACTAGTGCACTCCATTCTTCTATGAGATTAACTTTAGGGCTTTAAGAAATGAATGAGACCATGTAGTGCTCACCTTTGTATGTCTGTTTTATTTCCTTGAACATGATGATCTATATACTTCTATCTAATTTTATACAAAGGGCAAATTTTATTCTTCCTTTATGGCTGAATATTACACATACACACAGCCTCTGCCTTGTCCTTTAATCCACTGATGGACACTGTCAAGGCCTGGGTCTTCAATGTCTTCCATTGACTACTTATCAGCTTGTGGGAGGAGTTGGTAGAACCTTGTGAAAGAAAGTTAGGTTATTGAGGTCTGATGCCCTTGAAAATGATCTTGAGCCTTCCTTTCTTTTTGCTTTACATCGGACATTAGGTGAGTAACTGCTTATTCCATGTTCCCTGCTACCTTCTGCTTCACCAGAGGTCCAAACTGAGAGAATCAAAGAAACTCGTGACACTGTGGACCATGCACAATAAATCTTTTCATCTTTAAAATGTATTATCTCAGAATGCTGATTATCACAGATCCTTCAGTCAGTACTATATAGTGAATAGTGTGAATAGTGATCAAGTCACAAGGAGCCCATGTTGGGGGTCCTCTGCTGGCCATGCAGTATTTGAGATCATGCCAGGTTTGATCATAAAAAAATACTGGCTGAGAAGTAAGTGAAAAGTGTAGCTCATTCCTTGAGGTGGCACTACGATCCTTCACCATTCTTACTGTATATGAAATAAAACATTTCTGAGTTATATAGGAGATTGCCTCACTTACTATGGGCCAGGAATGACACTAGGTACTGTGGGTAGAAGGCTAAATCTCTATTCTGGGGCAGTGTGCTGAACATGTGTGCTGGGTGGAACAGGAGCATTCAGAGCCAGGGACTGAACACAAGACAAACAAAAGGCTAAAATGGAGGCACACTGAGTCACTGACTAATGGAAAAAGAGGCAAAATGTAATGTTTCAGATCAGGAAACTGATTTTTTTTTTAGAACTTTGATGGGCATGCTTACCACCAGGAACCACCAAACAATCAAACTATGTTCCAAAAAGCCAATGACACTTGCATAATCATAGACTCAATCTGGCTTTACACACCCCAATAACTGCATTTCTTACAAATTTTCAGCTCCTATTTGACCCTCCAAACTGAAAATTAAACCCTCCTTTTCTGCTTATCCCTTATGACCAACTTCAAAACATCAACATGTCTGCCTAAAATATTGCAACCAACCTAACTGACTTCTTCTAATCGTGTTCTAATTCATTCTGTACACAAGGTATCCTCAGGTAACATAGAGATGATGGTTTTTAAACTGCAAATCAGACCAAGTCACCTCCACCATTATCTTAAAGTCTGTGGCACTGTTCCATTGAACATAGAGCATCCTTACTGTGCCTGTAAAGTCAACATTTCATTGGCTTGACCACCCCGTATCCATTCTCCTGACTCAGTGTACTTAGCATCTATCATTTTCTCAAATATATCCAACTCTATCATTTTCTCATAGCCCTTCAGATGTATTCTTCATTTAATTTGAAGTGACTTTTTGTTTGTGCTTAATAATAACCTCATGAAACTCAGTTCTCAGATCACTAACACTTGCCACAACTAAGCAGAAAGTCCTTATTTATACGGCTATTTGTGTATTTTCAACTAACTTACTCCATCTGCGAAGATCAAGGCAGGTATTTTTTTGTTGTTTTTAATTTTTAATTTATTTTTGAATCACAAAGAAAGACCTAGATCTTTTAGGAATAATTAGAAAAAAATATTTAAGAAAAAGTGTTTTATAATGGCCTATAGTTTGTCTATACATTCTCCATATTTTTACATTTTAATTTACTTTTTAAATATAACATTGTAAAAAGTTGCCTCGATGGAGTAACAAAGAGACAGAAGAACTTTACTGCAAAAAGACATTTAACAATGCTATATTTTAACTTGACAAATTTATAGATAAAACAATTTCAGTTGCTAAGTGATAACAGACTTGCTTAAACAAGGTTTTATTTGATTAAAATTAATTATACTTAGAAAGTATGTTCATAGTAAATAAAATGTGTCCTGCAAGAAATGTTTTAAAATAAATACCAATGATCTCTAGTCAGTCTAAACATGTAAGAGTGAGGTCCAGCATTTAAATCAACAGTAAATGACAAGGACTTAGAGAGAGGGGCGGGGGGGGGGAAGAGGGGAAGAGAGAGAGAGAGAGAGAGTTATCCTCTAAGTTTTAAGAGATAACTGGACCCACCTTTTGTCTTAAAAGTTTTTAAAGGCAATGCTGCTGGTACAATGAGAGCCTACTAAGAATTTCTTATAAATAAGTAAATGTGGAATTGATTCTCTGGAAATCTCAAGGGTTTTCATATCTAAGTGTCAACTACTGTTGAAATCATTATCTTTGGACTTTTCAGCATGTAAAAATATCACCCCATTTATTATGAAAATGAAAGGAGTGATTCATGAGACTCAGAATAGAGTATGTCACCATCACCCAGGGAGGCCAGATTGAATCCGTGCCGAGTCAATGTGTGGACTAACATTCAGTAGGCAGCTGCTTTCTAACATTCAACCTAGAAACCTAGCTTGTCCATGTCATTTATTGACATGTCCTACCTGTTCCAACATATCAAAGCCTACTGCAGTTATGCAAGAAAGGACTGAGGGCTGCAGCTGTAGCTCAGTGGAAGAGTGTTGGCCTAGTGTGGTCCAAAAAAGGATATAAAGAATGAAAGAAAAAAGGAAATGGAGTGAGTGATGGGAGGAGGGCAGGATAGATAATATTGAATCATTAGTAAGGTTCTATATAACAGATAGATAGATAGATAGATAGATA
>CABHPH010000959.1:0-25233 GCA_902168325.1 Peromyscus nudipes
CCATGACTTCAGAATATGACTTCCTTGAGCTCCTGCTGTCTGTGATTTCTGCTACTGAGGATCCTTTCTCCTCTTGAGGCCCACACTAGAAAGCTGGGGATTGTTCGTCCACTTGCTCATTCCTCATTATTGTCTGTTTGTCAGTGGCCAAATGGTTAAAGGATGGAGAGGGAAAGAGCAAGTGAGACACACTTTTCCATCCCTCTCTGGTCAGAGAGTGAGAGTTCCCTTCCTACAGAGTGCTAGGAGTTGCCAGGTGCTCAGAGTGCTTGTTAATGCCCTGGGTGTGCATGTTCGGGCTTGGAGAAACTCAAGGAAAAATGTGATTGATACTTATTGCCACTTCAGTGACACTGAATTCCCTGTCCCTTCCACTCTCTGCTTTCCAGCATCTTCAGGAAGGTGCTTCATGCATTCTTTCTGTGCCACTTTTGTTCACGAGAGCAAGGCAGGGGGAAGAAGTCTTACTCCATCTGAAATGCAGCAATGATCTTTTGTGATTTATTTTGATTAGAAAAAATTTGTGATTCTAAGGTGTTTGTCCCAGTTGAAGACAAATGGAAGAATCTGAGATTAAAAGCCCCGTTCCCATTGCTTTGAACCTTGAGCTTTTGTACTTTTAATTACTGACAGTAAAAATTAACCAGCATTGATTTACTTAACAAATATTTACCGAACATATATGCATGTAGCTGTGTCGTACATACTGAAGGCAAAATACAAGATTATTGTCTAGACTGGTTTATCGAAAGTAAAAGAGTTTCAGCACACACATGGGGTGGAGGAGGAGAAAAACACACACATAAAACATATCATCGTGACTAGGGAGATAGCTCAGCAGGTAAGGCACGTGCCACCAAGACTGATGACTTGAGTTTTATTCCTGGTACCCACATGGTAGGAAAGAACTGGCTCCTGCAAGCTGTCCTCTGACCTCTGTATACATGTTATAGCACAAGGTACATACATACACAATAAATCAATCAATCAAACAAACAAACAATAAATAAATAAACGTAGTAAAAAAATATCATTTGCTTGATCCCCGAAGGGCAAAGACTATTTTGTTTTCACGTGATATCAGACCATCCTGGAGTAAACAGCCTTCATGTCTTTAAGCAGTAAAGAATGCTCATGGTACAAAAGACAACTGGAAGAGATAATCTAGGAGGTGAGAGAGAAAGAGGTAAATTGAGATAACCAGAGGGGGAAAAATAATAAAAGTAACCTAGGTGCTCATGATGGGTATGATGTTGGGAGAGAAAAGAAAGATTCATGAAAAGGGGGAAAAAATCTTTCACCCAGAAATTCATCATTTGGCTATTTCACGTCTATCGATAGCTTTCTCTTTCCCAGGTTTTCGTAGAGTGAGAGAGAAAGGAGAGAAAGTCTCTGGGGAAACTGGAAGCTGTAAGACATACATTTTACACTTTTCCTCACGGTTTTCTTGTAGCTGAGATTTAGATGGGGTTTTCTTCTTCCTTCTGTCTTTCTATGGAGGTGTAACCCAGGCTAGGCAGGGACTCTCCTTGCTATCCAGTTCGTGGTAAAGCACGTGGGCATCAGGCGAGTGGATTGTGCTCCATCCCACAGTGGGGACAGGAGGCCGCCATGCTGTAACTGCTTCTGGGCAGTGGGCACAGCTGGTTCAAGCAGAGTCCTGCTCCTTCCCAGGCTAACTCCCCTTGCCATGTCTGATAAATGGAATATATTCAAAAAATGGATAGACACTTATGACACATTGATCGAATTATATTCCTCTTACCATCAAGACTCCAACCTCTCTTACTGCTAACGCATAACGTTAGCATTGTTTTTCCCAAGAGGGCTGCCTCTTGTTCCTCATTTCTTGGCAAGAGCCTCCAACAAGCTGCAAATGGCCGACTAAGCAACTGGGGTCAGTCTTACACAGATGAGTCCTACCTTGATAGATGAGGACACAGGCTCAGTCAATACAGAAGAATCTTTAAATTTGGTGACACCAGCATACAGAAACAGCTTAAGGAGAGAGGTTGGTGAGCCAGTTCCTTTAGGATAGTAAAAATGTACTTTGACAGTAAAACCTGCTGTTTAGATTTATTCCCTTCATAAATATTTTGAAGTAAAACTAGTCATATAAGGGAGAGGGGGCAATCTTGATGCTATTGCAGCTACATGAGCTCTCACTTATTAACCATGCTCCCCTTTTTCTGGTGGCCACAGCAGATGCTGTGGTGTCTAAAGTCATCCAAATTATTGTGATATTGTGTTCCCAAACTTTGAAAACAGTGAAGGTTGAAAACTTGCTTTTTAGAGTTATCAAGCGATCATTTTTTCCCCCCAGTCCATTAGGATCTAGGAGAGGGAACACAGAGAGACTCTTCTCTCATTGGCCATTTCTCTATTAGCTTGGCCTGCAGGAGTACCGCAGCCCTCTCTAATAATCAGCTGTGGTGGCAGGTGGGATCATTTACGAAGTAATATGCAGTCCTTCTCCGTCTGTGACACTTTAATTTTAGCAGCTACAGTCCTTGTCATTCCTTAGGGGTAACTATAGCAACGGACAATTCTGACAGGCCTGAGCCTACCATTATTAGAGATGCGACAGTCTTGTCAACTACGTTTAATTGGGACTTGTTGGGGGCGCGCGGGGGGTGGGGTAGGGGTGGGGATTCATAAAGCATGTGATGCCAGCCTTTCCAGGGTGCAAATAAAGATATTTTGGGTATGGAAAAAACCCAGACTTCATCTTCACTCTGTTGCATTTGCTCAAGAGGGACGGCTAGGGCCAGAGAAATGTGAACAGGGACACATCGGTCCAGCTGGCCTTTCTCTTAGGGACGGCAAGCTTGTCCCTGTTTCTACGGGTGAAATACACACAGTGGCTGATTTGTTTCTTGTCGTTCTTGGAGAGACGCATCCCAGAGGAAAGGTTAAGCAGTCACACAGTGTCTGGACAGTCCTCACGGCGCCTTTTTTTTTTTTTTAAAACCCTTCCCAAGGAGAAATGTGCAGTTGTGTTTCTTCAGAGTGATTATTTTGACTCTGTTTAATTGTATGCTGTTATGTCAGATATTCTTGGGCAGGGAATAGGGCTTTAGAGAGCAGTGCATCCTGGTTATATTTTGTATTATGCTTGGTTTAAGAGAAAAGCTTATGGTGCTACCTGTTGTAAAAAGGTTCTGAGGCACTCAGGAGGAAAATTTGATGGATTCAAGGTTAGAAAGCATTTGCTGAATGCTCATATGTGTCTCTAATAGTGTTGGGTATGTTCACATTTATTTCCCACTTTAATAATCTAATGTCTTTAATTTAAAAAATAATTTATTTAAAAAGTTTTAAAATTATTTTTTATTTTATAGGCATAGGTGTTTTGCCTGCATGTACGTCTGTGTACCACATGCATGTTTGGAGTCCTCAGAGGCCCGAAGAAGGCATCAGATCCCTCTAAAACCAGAGTTACAGGTAGTTGTTAGCTACCAGGTAGGTGCTAGGAACCCAGGTTCTGTGGAAGAGCAGCCAGTGCTCTTAACTGCTGAGCCCCCTATCTCTGGCCTGCCAAGAATCTAGTGTCTTTACAAAGGCCAGAAGAACTCTTGCCATTAGATTTATAGGTGGATGATATACATAAATCTAAGTATTTTAGTACATATATAAATATATAAATATGTACTAAAATATAGTACATGTTTCTTGATTCAGGGATATAATTAACAAAGAATAAAAATTACTCCATTTCATTGAAAGTGAGCAGAACTTGATAATGAAGAAGAAAACAGAGACAGAAGCCAGTCGAAGTGTTTGGATGAACTTGTGGAGTTAACTTGGGCTGTCTCCTCCAACTCTTAATTTGTCTTCCAGGAATAGCTTCCTCTTTGCTTACGGGACAGAGAGAATCATGGTCAGCCCTGATAGAGTTTCTTCTGCAAAGAAGAAATTGCTTCCTGGCGATTGAGCTTCCCTCCCCTAGCTGCTGTGCAGGGATTCTCAGACGCCAGTGACTAATTAAGATTCTGGACTCCAGGCTGTGCTCATCTGACTGTAAGCCCCGAGGCTACCTAGTTTCCTTGGGGCTCAGACCTGAGTCAGAAGAAGCAAGGCATTGGGAAATATCCTTCATTCCTTCTGACCTTCCTGTAGAAACTTCCAGCAACTTCCCTGAAAATGAAGGATGTTAGGTTTGCAACAGGAAGAGTCAGAATCGGAATCCCAGTTCCCACACTCTCCCTGTGGCCTTGGAAGGTTCCATCTCCTCTTCTGACCTCTTACTGGACATTGAGGTCCATTTAAACATAAAATGAAATAGAGTAAGTATAAGGTTTCTGTAAACATTCAAACATGCTTGCCCAACTCACTACTGGGAAAAACTAGACAACACGATGCTGAAGTCAGGAAAGGAAAAAGGGTCCAGATGGTGGGTTTTGGAGAAGGAATGCATTTCTGGACAAGATACAACAGCACTGAACCCTGTTTCTACTCGTGTCATGTGTGAAGTTGGATGGAGAGTTCTGGAGGAAGGATCACAGCCCGGCTGATGCCGGTTGATATTGTGGGCACAGCGACATCATGAGTAGGGTGATATTACCCAAAGATCTGATTTTTTTTTGAGCGCATACCATTTTTAGAAATCATTTTATTATTTCATATTTTTGAAAATTTCATATGTGGGTACAACGTATCTTGATCATATTCACCTCCCCACCTCCCTCCCTCCAGCTTTTCCCATCCCCTAGCGTATCTCCCGTATCCCCCACCAATTTCACGTCTTTTTAAGAATAACCGGGCTAATCCACATGGATCGGCCCATATGTGTGCGAATGTACAATATGCATTTAGTAGGCACAGTGCAAAATACTTCTGTAAAGTTCTCTTGTTAGTCCCAACAAATGTATGCAGAGCAGCCCTTGGCACTCTGCTCTGCATGTGAGGACGTTCAATAGATACATGTTAATTGAGCGGGAGATTGACAGTAATCTCAGTGCAAATTAAGCATATTTGCTTGCTGTCACTTCAGATTAGAATTAGAGTCTTTCAAATGTTTCTAAATAATTTGACTTTATTGGGAGTCACGTTATATAGGTTGTTAAAAATATTTAGAACCTTTGTCTAAGTTGTAGCCTCTGGTCCCAAACTGACACCGACCCATAGAGCCATATTTTGGAAAAGTGACGTTATAATAAATGCTGTCAAGTCATATTTTCCAAATATGAATAGATTATACCTAGGACATCAGTGAGAAGCAAGCCAGAACTGTCAGATGGATGGGTCCTTAGAGGAATTCTGGGCACATGGTAAGGCTGTTTGCTGAATGACAGATAACGTGGATGACTCTTGTGTTTTATGCATTTAGAAGTCAATGGTTCCTAAGGGTTGGAGTGCCCAGAGCACTCTTCCTGGAGAAAGTGGGTGGAAGGCAGGCCTCCAGAGCATGGTAGGAGGCTGATGATGATAGAGAGCATAGACAGTGGAAGAGCGTGGGATCTTAGACGGCACCTGTCTCTGCCTGCCCAGTGTCTCCTCTCCTTTCACAGGACTCAACTTCCTTTATGACTGCCAATCAAGAAATCCCATCTTCCCTGAATAAGATATACATGACTGATACGTCTTTACTCTGGTAAAAAGCTCTCACTCCTGGAAAAGTGGGTCTCATTTGGAGCAATTTAGAAGATGGTGGCTGAATTGATAACCCCTAAGAACAGGGCCTCACGTGGGCTGTCTTTGGTTCCTGCTAGCTGGATCATTACAGTTTCCCTGATTGCTGTTTTTTTTTTTTTTTCTTCCCCACATTTGAGCCTTCTGCTTTTCCTTTAAAATTTGTTCTTTTAAAGAATTTTGTAATTTTATCTATGTGTGTGTGGGTATGTGTGCATGCATTCATGTGTGTGTGGGTGTCCATGGAGGCCAGAAGAGGATGTTGGAACCCCTGGAGCTATAGTCACAGGTAAGGTTGTGAGCCACTGATGTGGGTGCTGGGAACTGAATTTAGTACCTCTGCAGGAGCAGCAAGCATGCTTAACCACTAAGGCATTTCTCCAGCCCTGCTTCTGCTTTTTAAAATGTGGCTGTTACTTTAATATTTTCTCCTTTTAACTTCAGATAGTCAAAGTCCATTTCTGTTGCCTCCAACAAACCTACCCTGAGTGGCCTAGGCCGTCTCCAGCTTCCCTTCCTAGTCTTTTGAATATGCTACTGGTCAGTAGATGTAGTGGTTTGAATGAGAATGTCTCTGTCTAGGCCAATATTCCATTGCTGTGGAGAGACACCATGATACAGCAAGTCTTGTAAAAGAAAGCATTTGATTGGTGATTGCTTACCTTTTTAGAGGTTCAGTGCATTATCATAATGGTGGGGAGCAAGCATGGCAGTATGCAGGCAGACATGGTGCTAGAGACGTTGAGAGCTCTACGTCTGGATCCAGAGGCAGCAGGAAGAGAGAACCACTAGACCAAGTTTGGGCTTTCGACACCTCAAAGCCTACCCACAGTGACACACTTCGTCCTACTAGGCCTCACCTCCTAATCATTCTCAAGCATTCCATTCCCTGATGACCAGGCATTCAAATCTATGAGCCTATTGGGGCCATTCTTAGTCAGTTCATCACAGTCCCCCCATGGGCTCAGATGTTTGAATATTTGGTCCCTAGTTGATGGCACTGTTTGAATAGGTTTGGGAAGTATGTTATTGGGGGTGGGCTCTGAGGTTCTGAAGCTCTCTCTGCTTCACACTTACGGTTGGAACTGTGAACTCCCTGTTGTTCCTGCTACCATGACTGCTACCTGCCGCCATGATTTCCTGTCAAGAGGGAGCTCATCCACCAGGAACTGTAAGCCCAAATGTACTCTTTGTTCTATAGACTTCCTTGGCCATGTTTTATCATGGCAACAGAAAAGTAACTAGTACCCAGACAAATACTGAATGCTCCTGAGAGTGGGGTCTGCTGTACTTTTCCTATGGGCAGATCATGTTTTTTCACTACCTGAGTCATAGCTTGAGATGTCAAAAATCAGTGGGGTTTCTCTATGACTCAATTTCCCCTTTTTACATATGACTCCCCAGAAGGTTTTACTCCAGAGACTGCTATGAAGATCCACAGTCAATAACAATTCCCTCAAATTCTTGGCAATGAAGATATAGTCTGATTTTTTTAAAAAAAAGTGAATTATACAGCTGTGGCCAGTGGGTGTGTAAAGTATGTAGCTGTCTCCCTCTACATTTCTGTGACAGTGATGTCAATATTTTCATTTTTTCTCTATCCTTCTTTATTTCTTTTCCATGGCTTTGTGTATGCCTTTTTATTTTTATTATTTCAGCATCCACTAATTCTCCTGCCAGCCTTGTCCCTTCCTCCTTCCTTAGAACACTTCACCGTTTGCTTCTGAAGATTGCTAACTAAACTGTCCTCCTGTGTTCTTGTGAATCCTGGGGAGAGAGGCATTTTTTTTTTCTCCCAAGGGAAATTGAAAACACGACAGAAGTCTTAAGTAGCTGCTATGTAAACATGATAAGACTAACAGAACAGACTTCAATGGCCTTTGTAGGAGATGAAAGCGGAAAGAAGCCATGTATGCCTGTCCAGGCCCCAGCCTTGTAGACTCCTCTTTATCAACCCTAGCGCAGCATGAGGAAAAGGAGGATTTCCCCCAGAAAGGAAGTTCTCCAATGGAACACTGGGGCAAACACTTGCTCTTACAGGCCTAGAGGACCCAAGGAGGAACGAGGAAAGCCCTGAAAAGACTCGTGCTTAAAAGGAGAATCTGCAAGTGATTCTTAAGAACTTTATTATCTCATTGGATAAGCATGTCCCCAGCGCAACAATAAGTACTAGCGGTAGTATGGGGCAAGGACATCTGCCCTTCTGACTGTGGGTAAGCACTATCCAAGCCCTCTGTTCTGTGATGCTTCGGAAGTCATCTACCATCATCTTCACCCTTGTCTCCTCTCCCCATCATTGATCCAACTTTCATTCTTACCATCTCTTGTCACGGTCTCCTTCCTCACACTGCTGCTGGTCCAACCCCCCGCCCCCATCTCTGTGCTCCCAGAATAAGCAAGACTTAGCCATGCTAGTCACTGGCCTGAAAACTCTTGGTGGTTGGCCTCAGTCCCCAGGATAGACTTGGTCTCTTTATGGTGGTCATCAAGACCTTCCCCATGTGGTTCTCCACGCTCATCCTCAGCCTCATTTCCTGCTGCCTGCTTCCTCATTGCTTTCCTTCTGTTCTGCAGACATGGCAAACGCTTGAAGGCTTCTGTACGTTTCTCATGCTTTTTGCTCTTCTATTTTGGATATTTCCTCACACAGAACGTTGGAAAAGACCAATATCAACTGTCAAAATCCCTGCCCACTGGAAACCATTGCTTTTTCCTCAGCACAAAGTTGTTTACTAAACTTTGTTTACTAAACCTACACAATACAAATAACACACTTATATGTGCAGTGAAGTGCAATTGTAGTATGAACCACATACATTATTTGTAAAGTTTTGGATTAGAAAAATTTATAGGAATCATATAATCATAAGAATATACTTTACTTAACCCAATCTATCAAAAATATGACTGCAATATTGTATTAATGTTCTCCAGAGAAACAGAACCAATATCTACACTATATATACATATATAAACTGTTTCTATATAATGTTATATATATATGTGTGTGTAGAAGAACATGTGTCTCAGTTATATTGTAAAGACAGAAGGAAGTTGATGTTCTAGTCCAAAGGTGGCTATGTGTACAGTATTTCCATCCCCACCTAGATGCTGTGTATTGAATTTCTAGACCTTAATGTGATGATATGAGCAGGTGGAGCCTTTGGCAGGACATTAGTGACTGATGAGTACCATTTTAAAGGAGACCCTGGAGAGCTCACTGGCCCCTTCCAGCATCTGAGTGCACAGCAGGAAGATAACCATCTGTGAGTAAGGAAGCAGGCCCAG
The DNA here is from genome assembly GCA_902168325.1 of Peromyscus nudipes. NCBI lineage: Eukaryota > Metazoa > Chordata > Mammalia > Rodentia > Cricetidae > Peromyscus > Peromyscus nudipes. The sequence continues at coordinate 8,920 of CABHPH010000959.1, forward strand.
ACCAGTCAATCTTCCAATGCCTTGATTTTGGACTTTGAAGACTTCAGAACTAGAAGAAACATTTCTGTTATTTGTGGAGTGCCCAGTGCACAAAAGTAAGCTGAAATAAAGATCATCAGACAGAAAGAGTTGCCCCCTACATCCAGAGGGTTAAATTTGGTGGTTTATTCAGGCTGAATGTATTGATAAGGGCCCACCTCATTATGGAAGGCATGTGCTTTACTTATTGTAGTCATTTAAGTGCTAATTTTATTCTAAAACACTCTTGCAGAGACACTCAGGTTGTCTGAACATGAACCAGGCCACCACACAGCCCCATCAGCTGACATATGAAATTAACTGCTGTGACGGTTTGAATGAGAATAGCCCTCATAGACTCATACACTGCAGTATTTGGTCCCCAATTCACAGAACTCTTTGAGAAGGATTATGAGGTGTGGCCTTGTTGGAGGAGGTGTCACTGGGGCAGGCTTTGAGCCTTCAAAAGACTACTCCCAGCGTTCCTCACTCTCTGCTTCCTACTTTCAAGGATCAAGACACTAGCTCTCCGCTGTTCCTGCCACCAGGCCTTTGCTTCACTGTCATGGACTCTCACCCTCTGAAACTGTAAGCCCAATTAAATGCTTTCTTTTGTAAGTTTCTTTGGTCATAGTATTTTGTCACAGCAATAGTAAAGTAACTAAGACACAATCACAAATATGTAATCAGTGTAAAACTTAGTAAATGAACTACATTGCTAGAACTCAGGAGTAACTGTATAGATAGCTAGCATTATAGTACATGTGATTATAGATCGTCTTTTTGTTTGTTTCTTTGAGACCGGGTGTCTCTCTGGAGCCTTGGCTGTCCTGGAACTTGCTCTGTGAACCAGCCTGGCCTCAAACTCACAGAGATCCGCCTGCCTCTGCCTCCTGAGTGCTGGGATTAAAGGCATGCACCATTGCCACCTGACGTACATTGTCTTTCTTATTCACTATCTATATAGTTATATACACATGTACTCACATAGCATGTATGTATGTACACACACATGCATATGAATGATAAGATCTCTCTGTGTTACCCGTGCTGGCCTTGAAACAATGATCCTTTTGTTTCAACTTCCTGAGTAGTAGGGATTAAAGTTTACATCACCATGCTAAGACAGCTCAGTTTCTTGAGGGGACTCTTATTCATTTTCGGACATCTGACATACTTTATCCCAGGTATAGAACATAGAAACTGAGGAAATATATAGTGATTGGTTTCTCAAAGACTTGGAAATCTACAGGTGTTGGGCCTACAAATAAACCTACTTTTTACACTTTTGTTAAATTCCTTGGGTTTCAAGGAAGCTATACCATGATGCTCAACAATTGCCTTGCATCACTTGTCCAAGGGCCACTAAGGTGATCCATATTAGGAATAGTCCAGAAGAAAGATTAGTTTTGTTGTTCAAATTCAGTTCTTTTATAATTAGCAGAATAGTTTAACTGCATTATTTTTCAGAATGATCGGATTGCAATTGTACACATATTGGTTATCTTTGGTCAAGATGCTGACTTAGATAAATCAACCATGTTTGTATGATCTAATCAATCATAGACCATTTCCATAAATATGCTTGGGAAGATGAAATGGAAAAGCTTAGCAAATCTAGTCCTGGCTACTGTCTTCTCTGATGTTCTGAATCATATGTATTTCTTACCACATAATGTGTAAAGGTGATCCCATGATACTGGGTCACCATGGAAACCTGATGGCTAACTGAGAACCGTGGCTATATACCGCTGGCACAGAGCCTGCTCCTTAATCCCACCATGACAGCACTGTCAATCTGCCAGGGACAGAGTCTACAACACGGATGAAATTACTGAATACAAAGTACTGTCATGAGCATGTCATGTTCTGTAAACACCAGCTATTCTTTCCAGAACAAAGTCCTTGAGGATTATTTAATGACTCAAAATATAAATAATGATTCCTTTAAAAAGATTATCTAAAATACATATTTTTTTTTAAAAAAAGTGTGTGTGTAGATACATGTGCACCATGCTGCATTTGTAGAGGTCAGAGGACAACTTTTGGTAGTTGGCTCTCTCTGTCTCTCTCTACCATAGGATATCATATTCGCTTGGGAAGCATTTTTACTACTGAGCCCATCTCATTAGCCCAATGATCTAAACCACATAGTTTGGAAGCTCTCAGGTAAAAGAAAATCATCCCTTGTTTCTTTCCCCTAGAAGATGGCATCTAGTTGGAACTTGTATCTGTCACTGTAGTCACTTTCATGGGTTATACATCACTGAACCTGTCATACCATCCATCTATCTATTCAAAAATAGGTATTAAGCTATTACTGCAGTCATTTGTACTATGATTCATATTATAATTACAATTTCTATGGTCATAGAAACTATTCCTCCTAATATTTTATAAGGTGTCTGCTATTTTCAACATGTAGGCAAGAGCATACATTTGTTCTCTCATGCTATGTAAGAAAAAGTAGTTGTAATCAAAGGAAGATTTACCAAGAAGAAGAAACTGTAGCTCTTTTCTCTTTTCTACACGGAAGAGACTTCTAGATGCCAAGAGCAGAAACAGATGGGGAACTGATAGTCAGTCCCCAGCCTTCAGGGACAGTCTGGCTTCTGGAATTGTGTTATTTGTCAAAAGACTCAACAGAGCTGGGGAAGGGAAGAGGCAACATCGAATAAAAGGGTCTCATTTCTGGCTATTTAAAAACTAACCATTCAAGCTCAGCTCATTTATTTGTGTGGTATGTTTCAGATTCTTCTTGCCTGTGGAGTTAGACATCAATAATATGAGTGAAACTTGAGGCTTGACCAGTCAGAAGCAAAGTCTAACACTGATACAGTGTGAAGAACCCTTAGGAGTCACTCCCCACCTGCTAAACACACTGAGGAGGACCCCATGGCTTGTTGGAGAGATGCTGCACACATCACAGTGTGTGTGTGTGTATGTGTGTGTGTGACTTATTTTTGCTTTTCTTCTGGACTTCTCATCTGAGTTGTGGTGAGGAACTGTCTTTCCAAGCAGGATTAGTTGCCCCCACTGGCTCTGTGACTGAGCACAATGACATGGCTAGATAAACAAGGATATCCCTTCTTTTTTCATCCTTTATACTTTTCAATGGTTAATATGCAGACCTCATCAAATTCAACGTCCCATTTACCACTGAGACATTTTTAGTTGATTTGATCAACGGCGATTTGTTTTGGCTTTTTTCAAATCTTAAACAGGGAGGGGATAATTCTAATGACGTATCGGATGTGATCAGTTTCAAATTATGTACCAGAACAATGGATGGAATCATTAAGTTGGGCAAGTTGGGAAAGCATAAAAGACAAGGCAGCTTTTATTTGGAGGCCTGTTTTCACTTAGGTAATTAGCAGTATATCAACTAGTCTTGTGGTCATTTAAGTACCAAACACAGCAGCAATTTGTCCACAATTCTAGAAAATCTAGTATCAAAAGTTACATGTTCCTCAACAATTAAGGTAAGTGATAGTGATTTTTTTCCTTGTTAAGTTAAACACTTAGTTTATGATAGAATACTGGATTCCTTTAAATCAAACCTCCTCAAAGGTCCCAGTTCTGTTCTCCAGGGAATAATTCAAATATTGTTGCAACTGAAGTGATGTTCTTGTCATTTAGTGAGGCAGAGGTGCTGGTGCTTGACTTTCTCAATACCCAACAGTCCTGCACAAATACATTCTCTCTCATCGTGCCCTGTTCCAGAGGCCCAGTAGGAAGCTCTAAGACCTAAGTCCTTATGGTGGTTAGAGTTAAAGAGAATGCTTTACGAGATGATTGAGCTCAGATGGGCTCATTAGAGGGCTCCCTAACCATATATGAAGGGTGTCCTTGTAAGAAGAAGGGATTAGAACTTGTTCCAGGAAACATCAGGCATCCGTGTGAGAGAGAGAGAGAGAGAGAGAGAGAGAGAGAGAGAGAGAGAGAGAGAGAGAGAGAGAGAGAGAGAGATATGACTATTAGGACAGATGGCATGGTAGCCATTCACAAGCCAACGAGAAAAGCCTCAGAAGAAACTGCACCTGTCAACGTCTTGATCTGGGGACTTCCAGCCTCCAGAACTGTGAGAATTTTTTTCTTTTGTGGTTTAAGTCAGCCTTGGTATTTTGTTATGAATACCCCAGGGAACCAATATAGCTTTGTTTTTGGAAAGTCATAGCAATGATGCTCAGGCTGCTTCTGACATTTATTTCTCCATCACAACACATTTGTAGCCCTGTCTCCATGGTGACTCCACATATAGTAGAAGCATCTTTGCTATGAGCATTTATCTCATGGTATTCATATTATTTTATTATAAACTATATTTTCCATTTAAGCTTATTAGGCTAGTGCGTGGTTTTGGAAATTGTATGTATAAGGAATTTACAGTACCTGCACATTTGAATCCAGAGCATAAAGAAGACATTTCAAAATATTTCTAATGAACTGAAGTTATTGGATTGGCTTGATGTTGAGAAGCAGGGCTTTGGATTGATTTGAGAAGAGGAAAGTTTAAGCTAGGTTTTATTCTGAATGCTAAAAGGGAACCGCCTTCTTATTGAAACCAGCGATTCTTCGACTTGGGTGCACGCTGTGAAGAAGTTGATACCTGGTGGTCACACTGAGGAATTCTTTTGTTGGGGTCTCGTCCAAGCACCAGGACCTACAGAAAGCTCCTTGGGTGATTGGAGTGTGTGCACAGGGTTTACCACACTCCACAGGCTTCAAGCATGCTTGGGAATTCTTTGATAGTTCTTTTAATAAAAGGCAGATGTAATTGCCCTTGAATATAGGGCAGCCTAATGACTCATTGCTAACCCATAGGAAGCAGTGGGAGTGTCCCTTGAGACTTTCAAAGCTAGGGACTGAAGAGCAGACACTGGAGAGTCTGCTTTGCCTCTCTGCTGTCTGTGTAGCTGGCACTCTATCTTGAAGCCTCCCTGAGCAACTAGGAAAGAGAGCGGCCTACACTAAAGCTGTCATCTGGGTGGGCTTGTGTCTTGAGGCAATGTGCAGATAGAAGACGTCGTCCAACAAGTGCCAGCTGCCCCACCCCCAGATGCTTTACCCTGCCCAGGCACCACTTGTTTCAGTGGTAAAGCTTTGGGATGACCCCAGATAGATGCTGAGAGAGCATTGCCTAGAGGAACCCTCTCCTCTGAGTGATAGTTTGTGTTGGTGGTTGTATGAAATAGTCGGGGTAGCTTATTACGTGGCGGGGGGAAAACTTGAACTGATTCTTCTAACGGAAGGCTCACTGACATGTGCAAAGCTCCTTCTTTGATGGAATGCAAGTTTCCATGTACCCTCTTTCACTTTTCTCTGGATCACATTTCAGTGGAGGCATCTTCTCTTCACTAGAGCAGAGCCACCGACTCTCCTGGGTTCATGCCTCCCATGGATTTCCGCTCTTAAGCTCTCTTTACTTTTAACCCGCTAAGGGAAGCAGAAATGATTATCAGCTCAGTATTGAAAAGTACTGATAAATCTGGTAAAAGGGCTGTACTGAAGAGTTACATTGCATATGAAGACACAGGAGTAGAGAGACTTGTATTTTTACTTCCTGATTAGTCCATACTTTACACTCTGCATTTCCAAGCATTTAGACTCACTTATACATCAAGATGAGTCCAAACATGTCTGAGGTTAGGCAGAGAAAACTGGGGTATCACCTCTGTAATTTCACGGCAAGCAGACAGACCTGACACAGGCAAATGCTGAGAGTCAGCTCATCACCGTTTCCAGTGCAGCCAGGGAGACAGAGAAGTACAGTCCTGGTCCACAGGCAGCCCCAAGAGTCCTGACTCAACCCTGTTAGCAGAATCCGGGCAGCCAGCCAAGCATCATAAACGCTTTACGTGGCCCTCTCTTGAAGGGTCAACTGGAAGACAGATGCACGAATGATATAACCCTGGATGCATCTTGTCTTGCTCGAAAGCCCGTTTCTATGCCAACTCCATTTATTTTCTTCTCAAGTGGTGGTCCTGTGCAATGACCTTCATTGATGTGCAGTAAAAACCAAGGCGAGGTTGGATATAGCAGGAGTTTGGGAGTTATGATTTCCTAAAAATGTTTTCTTTTGTATTTCTTTGCTGCATCCTTTTGATAGAAATCCCTGGGTGTGTAAGATCAGGATCACTTATACTGTTTCTGGGTGTTGGGAGAGCCACACACTGGAAAGTCCACTGTAGTTTTCTCTTAGAATTAGAAAGCACCAGGCTAGGAGACTGCTAGTCCCCAGTCTCCCAAAGAGGTGTTTGTAGGGAACAACACAGGGCAGTGGCTGTCTTTGCAAGGGACTGAAATGGTTTTCTCTGGGTTGAGTGTGAAGCAGGGTATCTGGAGGGTCAAAACTTTATAGGTGGAGGGAATTTAAGATTCATGGAGTCTGCAAACAGCAGGGAGGGTAGGAGTATTTTCATAGGACTTTCTGAGCAGGAAGAAATAGGACCTTATACTGGTTAGTTCTTGTTTTCCACTTGACACAAACTAGAGTCACCTTGTGAGAGAGACCCTCAACTGAGGAATGGCCTCCACTAGATTGGTCTGTGTGGCATGTCTGTACGGTGTTTTCCTTTCTTTTTTCTTTTTTTTGGGGGCTTTTAAAAAAAGTTTATTTATTTATATTTATTTATATTTATTTATTTATTTATTTTATTTTCAACCAAAGTTTCCCTCCCCTCCTTCCAATTTCTCCTCTCTACCTCCCCTTTACCCCTCCACCCTCCCTCTTTCCTCCCTGTTTCTCTTCAGATACAGGTGGGTGGGCCTTGTAGAGAGTTTTCTTGATTGGTAATTTTTTTTTTTTTTGTCAACTTGACGTAAACCAAGATCTATCTGGAAAGAGGGAGTCTTAAATGAGAAAAGGCCTCCAAAAGATTGGTCTGTCTGTAAGGCATTTTCTTTATTAGTGATTTCGTGGGAGGGCCCAGCTCATGGTGGGTGGGATCACCTCCGGTCCTGTGGTCCTGAGGTGTATAAGAAAACAGGTTGAGCAAGCTATGGGGAGGAAGCCAGTAAGCAGCACACCTCCACGGTCTCTGCATCCGCTCCTGCCTCCATGTTCCTGCCGTTCTTGAATTCCTCCACCGACCTCCCTCCGTAATCGACTATGACCTGGACGTACAAGATAAAATAAACCTTTTCCTTCTCAAGTAGCTTCTGGTCACAGTGTTTTACCATAGCAACATAAAATCCAATGAGGACACGGATTCACGCAGGAGGGCCCAGCCCACTGGGAGTGTTACCATCCCGAGGCTGGTGTGCTGTGTAAGAAAGGCAGCTGACTGTGAGCCTGAGGGCAAGCCAGGATGCAGCACTTCTCTGTGGTTTCTGCTTTGAATGCCTCCCTCGAGCTCTTGCCTTGGCTTCCCTCAATGATAGACTGTAACGAATAAGATGTAATAAACCCTTTCCTCTCTGACTTGTTTTTGGTCATGGTGTCTACCACAGCAATAGAAAGTGAACCAGAACAGATTCCCGGTAGCGTTTATCCAGGGCTCATTCATTCGGGCTAGCCAGGTGTGACTTTAAGTGGTGCTCAGTGGCAGGAGGGTCACTGAAACAAACCTTTTTTTTTTTTTTTTTTTTAATGGAGAGAATGTTTTATTTAGTAAGTCATAAGAGACACTTTCCGCTGGTGTTTGAATCCAGTTTGGTCTCCGAGCCATTATGCCTGCCATCCTTTCACCCAGAACTTTGCCTGCTCTAGTTCCTGCCAGGTGGTTTTAACTACCTAAATCTCTCCAGCTGCCACACCTTGATGCAGGACATCCACTCCACCCCTGCACACCCATGGCAACACATGCCTCTTCCCTCAAGACTGGATAGTAAATCAGAACATCTAACCCAGATCACACTATCTCTGTCATGGGCAATGGCCTGGATCACTTTGACTTTATTCCAAAAACCAGTTCAGGGACCAGCGACACGCAGAATGCCCGACACGTCCTTTTTGGAATTCTGTACTTGGCTACTGCTTTCTAAATTGCCTTGATGTTTTGTAGTCATGACCAAATGCAAGGCCACTGCATCTTGAAGTTGTGGTGGAAGTCTTGGGAGAGAGCAAGCAGGCTCTTAAATGAATGCATCTGGGGAATTCCAGGACTTAGCTGTGGGGCTGAGGCAGAGCTGACATCAAATTTCTTGCTGGATCTTCCCAGAAAGAGTTAACTTATGGGGGAAGGCCCGCCCTGAATGTGGGCAGTCCTGTAGCCTCAGTCGAATGGAATAAAAGGAGGCAGGTGGGAGAACTGGCCATCACAGACATTCTCTCTCTTTGCTTCCTGGCTGCCTTGATGTGAGATGTCCTGTCCTGCCCTGTCTCTGTCTCTGTCTCCCTCTGTGTCTGCCTCTCTGCGCCCCCCCCCCCTGCTTCCTGGCTTCCTTGATGTGAGATGTCCTGTTCTCTCCTTTCCTGTCTGCCCTGGGGAAAACTGTGTTTTTCCACTATGCTCTCTCAGCCTTGATGCTGTCTTATCACAGACCACAGTAACTGGGCAAAACAACCTGAGACGAAAACCTCTAACCTGAGCCCAAACCATCTTTCCTCTTTTAAGTATTTATTACAGTGTCACAAACCCCAACACACACACACACACACACACACACACACACACACACACAGGAAACGGAAGAACGGCTGTGACTGGATTTGTTCTTTAGCCCTTGGAACTGGTTTTCAGGAAAAAAAAATTGAAAAATTTTGGAAATGTATGCTAGAGATTAATGGCCGATTCTTTCGGGAATTCAGAAAACTGAATGCTGGTAACAGTGAAGATAGAAAAGTGTTCTTTTAATGGTCCAGATTAACAAGTAACAAGAATGCTATTGGGGATTTGACTACAGACCAATGCTACGGTCTGGCAAGGAATTTGTCTACATTTTGTTTGTTGTGGGAGTCTAGGTTTCAGGGTGAAAGATGAGTATTTTCAAGACACTGCAGCGTTCAGGCTGTGGCCGGATTATTGCTAGCGATTCTAAGCCACAATTACAGTGAAAGTCAGGAGCTAAAAGCAGCGCAAAGACCGAAATGTGTGGTTTGGACAGAAAATCTTGGTAAAGTTGGGGCTGAGAATGTGTGATTTCTGAAGAGATTAGTACCGAGTGTTCTGCATCCTGGCAAAAGGAAAGGTGCCCTGAGGGCATCCCATGAAGCAATAAGACCCTGTACATTAAAGTTGGAGGTGTAAGACTGTAAACTCATTTACAAGACTTTCCCAAGAGACAAGAGAGCATCACGAGGGCATCCCATTCATGCAGGGCTACCTAAGGTTGCTTCTGCAGGGTTCATTTCACAGTGTTCAGCCATGCAGATATTTAGAGGCTGCTGCAGCCATGATCCAAGCTGGCAGCCGACTAGATGCCATCGTACCATGCCAAGTTTTATAGATCTGCAGAATGCCAGAACTACAGGGTCATCGAGGCTAGATTTTAAAGGAAAGCCTAAGAGGAGGAAATGAGTAGCCCAAGGTCATCTCTAGTTCTGCAAACCACAGACTGAACAGGTTATATTTGGGAATATGTACGTATGTGTGCATGTTTGCATGTGTATATATATATATATATACATATAATATGTGTGTGTATACATACATGCATGTAAGAACAGTCAATGAAAAAGGAGGTCATGAATTTGAAAGAGAGCAAGAAAGGAAAGGGAAAAATGATGTAATTATATTTTAATCTCAAAAATAGAAGAAATAATAAAAAAATACTTTCAACGGGGACCTCAAACCAGCTCCCATTTGAATTTTGCATTGATTTTTAATCCTCATCTCTAGTTAAAACTTTTTATAATTCCTTCTGACTCTGAATAACAATGATAATTAATAATAATAATAGTTCACATTTCCTGAGAACTTCATTCTTATGAATGTGTATTAATTTAAAAAAATTTAGAAGTGAGAAGAAAGAATAATGTGGACGATACAAAAGAGACTAATTTTGCTACTCTACCCCCAAAAGAGAGAAACCGAAGTGGACCTTGGGGCCTTGAACCCCTTCCTCCCCTAACCTTCTGGGAGGGAACTGACATCGGTTTGATGAAAGAGGTAGGTCAGCCTGCCCTGAAGGGCTCTGCTATGCTACAGTAGGGAGTTGTCTCAGAGAACCAGCTGACGCAGTTATTTGGAGAGGGGCCAGAGAATCCCTGGACAAGCATGAACGCTTCCTCATTAGCCCAGCATTTTGCTGTTCTCACCCAGAACACTGACGTTATGCTATGGGAGATACGGATGGATTTGAGGCTTCTCTCTAGAGTTCACACTTCTAGATAATAGAAGAGCTGGGTTTTGACCGTAAGTCTATTTGCCCGTAATGACTCTGTTTCTTTCCCCACTGTTCCTGGGCATTTTCAAAAGATCCACCTGGGAAGGTTGAAAATGCGAATCTGTTCATCCAGGAGCCCATGTTTTCACTCATAATTCCACTAGTAATTCCCTAGTAATTCCAATGTCCATAGTCCATGTATTGCACTCATTAACAAGTCTCCTTTCTATTTCAAGTTGACTTTCAGACATAGCATTCACATCTCTAAAGTACTCTCCAATTTATAAAGTGCTTACAGATTCTCATTTATCAAATGAGATGCATGGTCTAAAACTTTAAATGGCCTCTGCAAGCCCTTCCATACCATCTGCAAGAACTGGTACTTACTCAGAGGACCAGTATGACAGACAGCTCAGGTGAGCAGTCCAGGGTACAGACACCTTTTCCTGTCACCTCAGATGGAGACAGCTCATTCCAAGGGCATGCTGGTTGCCCTTTATCTATGGCTATTAAGTGCAGGCATTGACCTTGGAACCAGAAGATAAGAATATATGGTAATGCTGTCAATGTAGGTAGGAGACTACTGAGGAGACTATGGGAACTCACCTAGAGTGGCAGCTCTCTGGAAACAGTCTTGGTTAGGAGTCTGGAAACTTGGTTTCTGGTCCTGACCAATGCCTGGACTTGTTGAATGAATGAGTATGGGATGCCTGGACTTGTTGAATGGATAAGTACAGGATGCCTGGATTTGTTGAATGGGTAAGTACAGGATGCTTGGACTTGTTGAATGGATGAGTACATAGCCCTGCGCTTTTGTTTCTTAGTGACACGAAAGGACTGAACTAGATGAGTGATTTCATAATGTGGCCTTTGGAGCCAGTAGTTTAGAAGAGGAACTCTGGGTGACATGATGAAGGAAAGAAGGAAGTGGGTAGAGGGATTTTCATATCCCCACTCTGTTTTGGCTATGGGGTCTTAGAATTTGTTTAATTTTGTTTATCTGCGTTCTGAGTGAGCTCTCTGAAACATAGGTTTTCGTATTGGACATTGTTTGCAGTGGATTCCCTACTCTTTAGATACCCTTCCATGTAAAAAGTAGATCTCTATGGTTGCCCATTGAAGCATCTTTTCAAATTAACCACACCAATAGTTTTTCCATAGATGTTTAATATTTTATTTAATATTCATACATTTATACAATGTGTTTGGATCAAACCACCCCACATTCTCTCCCTTCCAATTCCTCCCCTACTCCGCCACCACTTTACTTTCCCCTCCAAATTTATTCCCTGAGTCTCTTCTCTGTCTCTACGTCTTTCTCTCTAGTACTGTCGTCTACCAGAGTGTGAGGAGCCATCAGGTCCTGTGTCCCTGAAGAACACTGACACTCCCTCTCCTAGCAGCCACCAATTGCTCCTAGCTCCTCAGATAGGGGTGGGACTTCATGAGCCCCTCCATGTCCAGGCACAGATTTTGACTGGCTCCATCTTGTACAAGTCTTGTGCATGTAGTCCAAGGCACACTGAGTTCGTGTGTGCAATGGCATTGTCATGTCCAGCAAATCCTACTTTGCTGCAAATGTCTAATGTCTCTGGCCTTTACCATCTTTTTGTCCCTTCCTAGTGACCCTGAACCTTGGTGGGGAGGGGTTGTAGTACAGATTCCCTTTTAGAGCTGAGCACTTCAATGTTTCTTATTGTCTGTACCTTGATTGGTTGTTGGTCTCTGTATTAATCTCCATTTACTGCAATAGAAACTCCTCTGATGAGGTTCAAGAGATGCTCTAATCTATGGCTAGACAGATAAGAACTTAGGGTACAGTTTGTTACTATGTCCATTTAGCATAATAATAGTACTTGCATTTCTCCTGGAGCCTATTACTTAGCCAGCTATGGCTCTTTGGCTCAGGTTTTGGGACCAGGCAGGATGCCATGTTGACCTTAGTCATAGCAACAGGAGAATGACGCCCGAGGAGATGATGTATCCTGAGGCTTAGAGAAGTGTCTTACCCATCCAACCTGGTGTTGCTCACTGCAGAGTTTGTTCTAAGCAACGTGCCCAGGATAGGTCCGCTTCTATAATTTGTTCCAGGAAAACACTTTCTCCTGGACTTTAGCTTCCCTTTCTGCAGCATGAGGTTGCTAGACTAGATTGTCTCGCATGCATATAGTCTGGCAATTTACGTCCCATTTCTTATGCTATTGAAACGATTGAAATGAGCAATTTTGGGGGGAATGATTAAAGGTTGCTCTATGAGAAAGACAGACAAAACTAGCCAGAGGAATAGGACTAAAGATTTTTCTTTTCTCAATGATGTTGGCCATGTTTCAAATACTTAAATGTAAAATATGTGTCATTTAGTCACAACCTCAATGCTAAGATCAGGAGACCTAAAGCAGATGGTTAAACAGCATGGACTTTAGAGTTTGTGTCTAAATAATCTACCCATGCAATTTTCAAATAAGAATGAGTCCAAGTTTGACTGAATATGAGTTTTAAGAGTGATTATTTGATATTCGGTTTTGGAGAAAATGTGTTAAGACTGAATTTTCTGTCCTACAACTTTGTGTCATTATTAAAAGTACAAATACAGGTTGGTGAGATGGCTCAGTGGGTAAAGGTGCTTGCTACTGTGCTTAATGACCTGAGTTTGATTCCCGGGGCCCACAGAGTGGAGAAACGTAGAAAGCATTCATGTGTTTGTGCTGAGGCGTCAACCGCTCCTAGTTAAAACAGGAGTGATGGACTGTGGGTTGCAGGTCAGTGGATGAGTGTGTGCAGAGCAGACACAAGACCCTGACTTTGATCCTTGGCAAAACAATCAAAAGCAGAGCAGATAAAAGAGGCTTGCATTTCACGCTGACTGGCCAATCAGAGTCTCCCAGCAGCTCCGTGTGTGTGGGAAGAAACTTGGTTTCCCCTCTGGGACAGATGCCCCCTTCAGCCGCAGGATGAAGTCAGGCTGACCGTGGAGGACTCCTGGGGGACATTTTTTCCTGTCTGCCCAATGAACAGCTTGTTTTGTCCCTTTCCTTGCTTATTTACTCCTTTCCTCCCCCTTGAGTTCCATTATCCTTTGGGTTTCTCATGGAAGGGTTTTGAACCTCGAAATGCTCCTAATCTCTTTGTGTCTAGTGCCATCACGGTGAGGCAGGCAGCGTGCTGTTGGAGTCTACTCATCTGGGTTTGATTCTAGGATCCTCCACCCCAGAGTTTTGTGAACTCTGCCTCTCCGTGTCTCAGAAATCTCAACTGCAAGATGATGAATCATTGCAAAGATTAAACAAACTGGCTCGTGGAAAGGACTTGGCAGATAATAACAATTCTTCATCCAGCTGACGGTCTATCTGTTTCTCCATCCATCTGTCTACTGACTTAGCCACCTATTCATTTTACCTCTTTCTTTGTGCATCCCTCTGAGGGAGTGAAGCAAGTCTACTGTTCTCTCTGAGAATTCCCAGGACTTGTCTTTCTTCCCTGAGAATGAATCCCCAAATCAGAGAACTGGATCCTATCCAAACCTCAAGCCAGTCCGACTCACCCATAGTCTTTGAACTTTGAAGTGTTTGCTTCTTGCCTCCTTTTCCCCAGCGTCTAGTTACCGAGGCAAGAGGATGCTCTCTTTTAGGCTGCGTGTATGTTTAAGAAGAGTTTTGGTGGGAGTGAGCGTGGGATGGAACCAACTGCAGATACTTGTTGGTTTGTTGTGGTGTGGATAGACAGTCACCAGAGGGGCGGTAGTGGTAAGTCAGAAATTAGATGGATGCAGCTTGAGGTTGATATAAGCTCTTGTTGACAACTGTAGCCATCTTGTAAGGATGCTCTTTGTTCAGAAAAGTGGTAGAATACCGAAAAATTGAATAAATCTGTTCATATAGCATAGTCAGGCTCTGGATGGGCTCTGTGAGGAAAACTAATGTGAATAAGATGTTGTTTTCATAGCTGGGGGCTTATGGTCTGATAAAGACCACATTCTGCTTTACAAAAAATCCTTGATGTCTTCAGAAATGTAAGCTGCTTAGCAAAGCATTTTTGGGGAGCAGAGATGGGCAACATATCCTTAGGCCAAGGGAAGAGGGGTGTTTTTAGGATGGCATGAGGCCTTGTTTCTTACAGGAGGCCTTGGAGGCAGAAGGAAGTGAAGGCGTGAGGTGGGAAGAACGTGGAAGGGGTGAACACAGTGTACCAGAGGGAACTGTTTGGGAACCCAGCAGACAGCAGTTCAGGGGCCCACGACTCGCAGAGCTGTCTGGGCAGTGTGGAGTGAATTCCAGCAGCACACTGCAGGGCACATGGACCTACAGGGAACATCCCATTTCTTTGCCAAAGTACACATCCTTGTAGTTTCTCTGTTTACAAGGCTACAGACTTTAATGTGTCCACTGGCCTTCGTCCTTCCTTCCTAAATCTATTGGAGCGTCATATTGTCCAAATCAACCTCAAGATGGGTGTAAGGATGCATCCTTAGACCCCCATGCCACACCTAACCTGGCTCTACTGGGAGAGGACTAGCTGGTTCTGACTGGATGAGTGGTTTGGTGAACAAGCTCTTGTAGCACAGGTGGCAATATCTCTTCTTACTAGAGGCTGGATAAGGTGCTGATGAGGAATGGAAGCAGGGGCTGAACATTCCTCATCTGTCCTTGGTCCATGATGGTAGTACCCTCACAGCTCAAGTTCAAACTCAGAAGGACAGTGCTCTTCATTGATTTTTCACTGGAGGCCTTCTCTTTCCTCAGTCATTTTTTCTGAGAGTTCGGCCATCACTCTGGTACGGATAAGGAAAACACGTGACTCAGGAATTTAGACCCTGGTCTCTACATTTGCTCTATCAAGTTCTCCCTTTCCTCTCTAGTCTTAAAAGCTGCAGGACACAATTTTTTCCCCGTCTCTAGGGCAGTTACCGTCCATGTGGAAAGGAGGTATTCTCATCCAAACAGAGGGATCATTTTACAGGACATGGAGGAGTGCCTGGTGGGTAGAAAGTGGTCTTCTGTGTCCTGAAAATAATGTCAAGAAGGAAGGTGCAGTCTGACCTGGTAAGTGAAGTGGAAAGCAGTAGGGAGGAGTGATTAAGAGCACTTGTTACTCTTAACTGAAGTTCCATTCATAGCACGCACATTGGATGGCTTAAAATTGCTTGTAACTCCGGTTCTAAGGATCCAGTTCTCTTTTCTGGCTTTAGCGGGCACTTACCCATCCACGGCTTGAGGGGCACCCACACACCCATCCACCCACCTACCCACCTACCTCTACACACAAATAAGCCAACTAAATCTTTAAACATACAAGATGGAGAGGAGGACACTCTTTCTCTCTAGCCACTGGTACACTTTCCTCCATTTGTACTGTTCTCTGGGGCTTCCTTTAAACTACTTGTGTGCATAGATAGTTTTATCTTCCTTATCTTCTGAATATACAGAAAACAGGGAAGTACAGTGGGAAACCCCAGTCCTCGGGGGTCACATTGGGCACAGGCGTAGGATTCAACCTTTGTTCAATCTGCTTCGAGGCCCTGGTTATTTTTATGGCTGGTTGGCGCCATGTGACAGTATAGACCTGGTGATCATCTTACTATTTCTCTATAGCAGCACCGTCAAAGCTAGTTACTCAACTCTTAAAAAAATTTCTTAGCACCTTTCTGATTCCCTTTCTTCATCCATCAAATAAAAAAAAATCATAGTTGTTTTCCTTTCAATATTGAGAGGAAGGAGATAATGATGAGACCAACACCAGTAGTAACAGATAGCTATCGAGGAGCAGTTACTGCATGCCAGGCAGCTAGCCAGAGGGAGCAGACTGGGACTGGAGCTCTGTTAAAGATCCAGTCCCAAGGGGGCTGGAGAGATGGCTCAGTGGTTAAGAGCACCGACTGCTCTTCCAGAGGTCCTGAGTTCAATTCCCAGCAACCACATGGTGGCACACAACCATCTATAATGAGATCTGGTGCCCTCTTCTGGCCTGCAAGGGCACATGCAGGCAGAATACTGTATATATAATAAATAAATAAAAACATTAAAAAAAAAA
>CABHPH010000959.1:25333-43200 GCA_902168325.1 Peromyscus nudipes
AAAAAAAAAAAAAAAGATCCGGTCCCAAAGAATGCCCATCACATTGTCTTTCTGGCTACTTCCTGGAAGACCTTTGTCCTAGTTTAATTTATATTATTGAGATATTTATATTACAATATAATAATTTATATTATTGACACAAAACAACTTAAGGGGAAAGGGAGCTTACGTTAGCTTACAATTTCATGATCTGGTCTGTCATTGTGGGAAAGGCAATGTCAAGGCAGGAACTTCAAAATAGTCATAGATCTATATTCAAGAGAAGAGAGAAATGAATCATACATGCTGGCTTCCTTGTGCTTAGCTTGATTTCTCCACTCGTATAGTTCAGAATCTCTTGCCTAGGGCATGGTTTTACCCACAGTGGACTGAATCTTCTCATACCAATTAACTGAAGACAATCCTTCAAAGGCATGCCCACAAGTAAATCCAATGCAGACAGTCCCTCATTGAGACTCTTTCCAGGTGATTCTAGGTTGTGTCAAGTTGATGATTAAAACCACTCTAACCCTGTTTGCAAGGTTGCCTTTGTTAATTTGGCTCACATCTTGCCCAGTGAGAAAAGCTATGCACCCAGGGATGTTTGTCAGAAATAACCAAAGGTAATTGATTGACTCTGTGGTAGTCTGAGACAATGGATAGTTTGAGGGACAAGCAATAGGTTTATTTAAAAGAAAAAAGAAAAAAAGAAAAGCAGATTAAAAGAGAAAACTGAAGAATTAAACATTTAAATGGACTTAGAAAAAACGTTGACATGTTGTTGCTGGGGATCCAGAAAGTCATATAATGCATGAAGATGTGTGCCTGCTCAAGACACACCTAGGTCCCAAGCTTCAGCACAAGTGGGAAATGAAGGGCAATGCTGGTCTGTGAATGTTTGTCTCTAAATAGTGAAATGTAATCCCTATACAATTGTGTTAAAAGATGTGCCCTAGGCTGGAGGGGAATGGAGAGGGCCCCTCTGCTCCATTTTTCCTTCTGCCTTATTGCCTTGTGAAGCAGCAGTGACTGGTGGTGATGATGAAGAAGAAGAAGGAGGAGGAGGAGAAGAAGAAGAAGGGGAGGAAGAGGAGGAAGAGGAAGAAGAAGAAGAGGAAAAGGAGGAGGAGGAAGAGGAAGAGGGGGAGGAGGAGGAAGAAAAGAAGGAGGAGGAAACTTCCTGGGAACAGAAAATGGGATGTCCCCAGACACTGAGCCCTTTGCTGCTTTTATCTTAGAGTTCCAGCATCTGAAAGTGTCAAATGAATTTCTGTTCTTTAGAAATTATAGTCTGTGGAATTTTGTCATAGAAGTATGAACAGGCTAAGTATCTAAACTAAAATGGGATTCTAATGCACTCTGATAGATGTTTTTTTTTTCAAGTAGCTGAATCTTGATGACATTTTGCAGAGTGAAGGAAGCCCGTCATGAAGAACGCCATAGTTACATATCTCAAGATTTATTTTTTATATGTATTTGTGTCTCTGTGAGTATATGTGCATTTGTGTTTTCATGTGCCCATGGAGACCGGAAGAGGGTGTCAGATTCCCTGGAGATGGAGTTAAAGGTGGTTGTGAGCTACCTGATGTGGGTACTGGGTAATGAACTCGGGTTCTTTGCAAGAGTAGCAGGTACTCTTAACTGCTGAGCCATCTCTCCAAGATTTGTTTAATTCATTTATTTTAAATTATGTGTCTCTGTCTGTGTCTGTGTGTAGGTATGTGCACATAAGTGCAGGTTTCCTCAGAGGCCAGCAGAGGACATTGGATGCCTTGGGGCCGGATTTCCAGGTGCTTGTGAACACCTGACTTGGGTACTGGGTGTAGAACTGGTCTTCTAGACAATCAGAAAGCCCCCTTCACTGCTGAGCCGTCCTGCCAAGCCCCATGTCTGTGACGGTCAAGAATGGGCAGGTCCAAAGCAGAAAGCAGAGTGGATGTTGCCAGAGGCTGCAGGAAGCGGGGATGGCAGTGAGTGCCAAGGAGTATGCTGTGTGTCTCCAGGATGGTGAAAGTATGATGGAATTAGCCAGTAAGGGCTGCTAATATAATATTATGAGTCAATTAAAAAACTACCGCTTTATATCGTTTATAATGGAAAACTTAATCATGTAAAAACTAGATCTCAATTTAAAAATGTTAAGCATATTAAGCATATGGTACTGATAAGGACTTGTAGTACTAGCTAATAAGGAGTAGTTAGCAGGTACCAGACACTGGGCAAAGTGCTCACGCAGCCTTCCGGGAAACCCTGACAGTTTCAATCAGGACACCGATAACAGGATTGATGTCACACTGTCAATACACGGCTCAGTGCTGGCAAGTGGCAGAGTATGAAAAGGGTCCAGGCATGCGGTATAGGAAATTGTACTATCTCTCACCACCTTGGAGATGCATATGTTCACACACCTAGACGTGGACAATCCAATCAAACTTTTTCCTGGTTTGATGAAAGAGATAAATTTACTCTCAGTTCTAAAAAAACACTGCCCCCCCCTTTTTTTTTGAAAGTCTTCCATGTACGTGGCTGGCCTTGAGCTTGATATGTATCTCAGAATGATCTTGACCTTCTGACCTACCAGTCTCCAACTTCTGAGTTTTGGGGTAATGGTCATGTGCAAACCTCACTTATACTTTTTTTTGTTAACACACACATTCTCTCTCTCTCTCTCCTTTCCCAGAAGAGTTTCCTTAAACACCCAGGCTTCCTCTGGGCCGTTAGTCATGCAGGCTGAGCCTGGCGACTGCCATGTTAGGTTATCAGTCAGGCTTGGAGAGTTTCGTGTGACCCTGCACCGAGCAGACACAGGCCTGTAGTACAGACTTAGAGTGTGACTCATTGTAGACAACATGTCTTTCCTAGTTCAGAGAGGAAGCCAGAGTTGATTGTTCAGCCACAAAGCTAGGATCTGACAAAGCCCAAAGCCCGTGTTTTTCTGCTTTTGACTTATTTTCCTTGCCATCTCCTCTGTGTTCTTTTGACCTTTTAAATTTGTAAGCTATCTATTGGCTTAGACTGCAAGACAGATTATGTTTATTTGAATAAGTGAATCTGTCAATCAGTGGATGAACAGATGCAGATCAAACAAATATAGTCATCACGTGCAAGGAGGCAAGGTGCAGGGAGTATGATGGGTGTGGCTGGAATCTGGGGAGTATTAACCCTGAGACACTTAGCTCTGAGTTTACCTGAGTCACGACTGGTCACAGCGTTGCACGTGTGTTCTTCAATCTGCGGGAGATCCCAGCAGAACTGGGGTGCATTCATCTCTGTTCACACTCACTGCTTGGCCTGCGCCAGCATTTCTGACATCATTTTTCTGCACGCGTGCTTCGAAGAATTATTTCTTGGGGTCGGAATGAGCTCACATTCTTGGCATGGCCCTGGCTATCGGGCGTCATTGCTAGTACCCATGCCCTCTTTCCCTCCTTGTACACGTGACTTTTCACAATTATTTCCTTGCCTAAAGATCCACCTCTGGTATGAGCAGGTCCCAGGGTGACTGACAGGTAAAGGCAGACTGCATGATGTTTTATGGTGCGCTTCCTCAAGGATGAGTCCGTTCTTTCTGTCTAGCTGGGCTGGCTCTGAAAACACACCTGTGCAAAGATAGACACTCTTGGGACTAGCGGTGTAGATCAGTGACTGATCACTTGTTTAATAGGCATGTGTGTGTGTGCATGTGTGTGTATGTGTGTATTTCTCTATGTGTCTGTGTGTGCATTTGTGTGTGTATGTGTGCGTGCATGTGTGTGTATGTGTGTATTTATGTGTCTGTGTGTGCATGTGTATGTATGTGTGTATTTCTCTATGTCTGTGTGTGCATGTGTGTGCATGTGTGTGTAAGTATATGCATGTATGTGTATGTATGTATATGTGTATTTGCATATGTATCTCTGTGTGCATGTGTGTATGTATGTATGTGTGTATTTGTGTGTATATATATATATGTGTGTGTGTGTATGTATATATTTGTATGTATGTATCTCTCTCTCTGTGTGTGTGTGTGTGTGTGTGTGTGTGTGTGTGTGTGTGTGTGTGAATCTTCAAAAAGAATAAAAGCAGAGTTCTTTCATGGCCTGCTCGCCTTGGGCTGCCCCACGTGTTAGAATCCCAGCTGTGTCTGGAGGAGCCGGATGGAGAAAGGTGATGGGAACTGGCTGTCACAGGAAGCAGATCCCTGGAGGAAGGGAGATCCCCACTTCCTGCTATCCACAGTTTAGTCAGTTTTGCAAAAGCCCAGCACAAGCTGTGAAGTGCTCTTAAGTGCATGTGAGTCCCTTCCCAGAGAAAGGCACCTTAGGTCCATGCAAGAATCAGAGCTAAATGGATCTTGGTTTTGATTGGGTTCCTGTGCAACTGTCTGGTACTTAGAAGGTTTTAAGAAATCTTTTAAAAGCCTTAGAATACTGGAAAAAAAACCCCGTCAGTTCTGCTCTCAGCTGAAATCCCTGATGTTCTTCATCAGTACCCTCTTTCCAGCCTGACCTCTTCATTAGTGGGGCCAGAGGAAGTGACCAGCAGCCGTTGAACACTGTGTGTCCCGGGAAGGGAGGATGTGTCTAGCTCAGTTTCGGTAGGAGGTGGGACGGATTATCCCAGTTCCACTGCTTCCTGCTGGGTGACAGGACACGTTACCCTTTAAGCTGCATTGTCTGCATATATATATATGTGTATATATATATATATATAATACTGCTCATTGTCTTCACTAGCCTCTTGCAAAAATCAAATAAAGTATGAGAAGAGCCTCTAGCGCATTCTTCTTGTTATCCAAGTATCATATTCTTAGGCTCACAGTGGACCAGGTACCACCTTAGGTGCTGGGAATGAAACAGTGAACAATAATTTTTGGTCCTCAAAGTTAAATGTAAGTTAGATGATGCGTGGAGCTTCCCTGAGCTGTCTCTTTGGATCCTCCTTCAGTATTTCTAATGATGGCAGGGGGTACATGCTATGTGCTTGGTACCACTCCAAGCTGGGACACACAGGATGGTCAGGCTGAAGAAGTGAGTCCTACAAGGCAGCGTGGCAGCCTTGGCTCTGGGTCCCACCACTCTTCAGATTGGTTCTCTAGAGGCACCATTGCCTTGCCCTGTGATGAGGTCTGGGGCAGATCCCGTAACTTTTCTAATCAACTCTTGTTGGGCTGGAAGGATGACTCAAAGATTTCAGAGCACTGGTTGTTCTTCCAGAAACCTCGGGTTGGATTCCCAGCACCTGTTGGTACTGTGTGGGAGTGGAGACGGGGGATGACTGGAGGAGCTTCCTTGCTCTGATGGTGTGGGACTTTGCAGTGCTACAGCAGTTTTGGGTTTACCCACACTCATGTAAGTAACCCCTTGTCTAGGCTCTATAAGGAAACCCAATAAACTCACTGGTCTCCCCAACTTGGACCTTGATGCAGTTCTATTTGAGCCTGTCATTGGCATCTATCTGGGGAGAAGAACTGTTTGTTTACACCTCCCCAGGGAACGCCAATTCAATGATATCTTATCGTTTTTATTTTAAGATTTGTTTTATTTATTTTCAATTTGTGTGTGTATGTGTGTGTGTGTGTGTGCAGATGGGTATGCACACATGAGTGCAAGTATTCAAGAGGTGTTAGATCTCTGCAGCTGGAGTAATGGGCAGTTGTGAGTCTTCTGATGTAGGTTCTGGGAACTGAACTTGGTTCCTCTGTGAGAACAGTCGGTTCTCTTAACCGCTGAGCCATCTTTTCAGCCCCACCTTATAGGGTTTTTCTGAGACTTAAGTAGGATAAAAATCTAAGGAGTGCTTAGAGCAATTCCTGGTACATTGTAGGTATTATCCAAATATTTGTTAAATAAATGCCAGGCAAAGAGTTTGAAAAACAGATAATAAATGGGAGCTAATAACAGCACCAATCTTTACTGTCATGAATGGTGGGTTCTTTCCACACAACCATCTCTGGATGATGTCGTAGATGCCATGGTCATAGCTTTGTTCTCCCGAGCACAGCTGGTTGTTCTAGGGAGGACCTGGAGGTCGTACTACATACCTGGCAGATACCCAGCCCTGTTCCTGTCTTAGTCCAAGTGCTAAGAATGTTGAGAACTATGTGTCCAGGGAGGATGACTCAGGGATGACCCAGCCCAAGCCTTCCCAGATACAACTTCTCAGAAAGAGTTTCTGGGAGAGCAGAAGCAGTGGTGGGCACAGGGGATTTTGTTCTGCAAAGCTCTGTCAGACCTGCAGCCCAGGCTGCTCAGGAGCGGGAGAGCCTGGTGGATGATGGGACACTGCTGAGGATCTTGGCATAATTGACGACCCTTTTCTCGACATGCTTGCCTCTTGACATGCTTGCGGGTGGCTAAAACAAAAACACAGAGAAATTATGCAATGGGGCCAGTCACGTAGCCTGGGTGAGGAAGAGCTGGGTCAGATCTCTGCCCTCTGTGCTGATGTTTAATCCGATGAGATTCATGGTTCTGCTGTTATCCCAGCCTGGACTTTGTTTAGTCACAGAAGCTGTTAACATAATTTCAGAGATGTGTGGCCAGGGACTCTTGGGTCATCTGGTGAAAATGACGTCACCAGGAAATGAAAGTACTCAGAGACTCAAAGCTCTAGAGAAAGTGTGTGTCGGGATGAGGGGGGGGGGGGAGAGAAAGAAAGAAAACAACCCACCACGTCAACACAGGAGACCACAGACAAGCTGTGCATGTAGGCGAAAGGGAAATGGCTCTGTTTGGGGTCACACGGATATAGGGCAAGGGTACTACTCTTTCACCGACATACTCTTTCTAGAATATTCTAAGAAGGCACAGCTTCTAATGCTGAGAATAGCATGAACTTCAGGAAAAACAATTTGAAATGGAATGTTCGTACTTAACGTTTGAGTACTTGGTCATCTAGATATATATATTTTTTAAGGCTTATAGAGACCCCAGAGAAGTTGGATAAATACCAAACTTTCGTTTTCTGCTCTCTCTGAATTGCTTTTTAGTTTCCCTGTGTGAGAGAAAGGAGAGTAGAAGGAAGCAGGCATTGGTGTTCCACAGACCTCTGTTCAAATCTTGATTCTACAGGGAGAGAAGGGTCACTGGGAAAGCCCCCGCCGCTCGAGCACGGGGACTTGAGTTCGAGTCTCAGCGGTCATGTAAAATGCTGGATGCCTTGGCACACGTCTAGAATTTCAGAGCTGGGGAGGTTGAGATAGGAAAAGAAGATCTCTGGACCTCACTGGCTAGCCAGTCTAGCACAATCAGTTAGGTCAAGGTTAACGGAAAGATGTTATCTCGAAGAATAAGGTGGAGAGCAGTTGAGGAAGACACACAACACGGCCCTCTAGTCTCCACATGCATAAGTACATATGTACATTCATGTACACATGCAGAAAAGTACACAGACACACAGGCACACACACAGGCACATAGGCACACACACAAGCATCATACACAGGCACATAGGCACACATACACACAGCCACACACACAGCCACACACACAGGCACATAGGCACACACACACATACACACACACACACAAACATCATATACAGACAGGCACATAGGCTCACATACACACAGACACACACACACACACACACACACACGCACACACGCACACACGCACACACACACTCCTGATTCTATCATTAATGGCCCGACTTGGGGAAAATTGCTTTAGTCTTTGGCCTTTTCAATTTCTTTTTAATGAAATGGTTATAATATTTCACAAGGTTGATGTGAGTTTGGTACCGAATAGACACCCAGATAAATAATTTTTCTTTTTTTTTCTTTTTAAAGATAGCGTCTTACCATGTATCTCTAGCTAGCCTAGAACACACTATACGGACTAGGCTGGCCTCAAACTTGCAGAGATCCATATGCCTCTGCTTCCTGAGTGCCAGGGATCAGTCCAGCTGGGCATTGACTGTAGCGTATCTCACACTTAATTAAAATGGCATTTTTTTCTTGGTTTTTCGGGACAGGGATTCTCTGTGTACAGTGCTAGTTGTCCTGGATCTTGCTCTGTAGACCAGGCTGGCCTTGAACTCACAGAGATCTGCCTGCCTCTGCATCCAATTTAAAGTGATTTCATCAAAAGGCGGAATAAAGAGTTGAGAAATAGATCTGGACATATATAGTTAATAATTACTTTTTAAAGATTTATTTATTTTTATTTTTTAAATTATGTGTATTTTTGTATGTCTGTGTGTGGGTGCCCACAGAGTCCCGAAGAAGGGGTCAGATCCTTTCACATCGGAGTTACAGATGGTTGTGAGCTTTCCGACGTGAGTACTGGAAACCAAACTTGGGGCCTCTGCAAGAGCAATACCTGTACCCCTAACTACTGAACCATCTCTCCATGTCCCGTGGTTTTTTAACAACAGTTCAAAATAATCCAGTAGGGAAGCAGAGTCTTTCCAACAAGTTCTGCTTGGACAGCTGTACTTCCACACATTAAAAAATTAGGACTGTGGGCTGAGGAGACGGCCTTGTGGGTAAAGACCTTTCTGTACAAGCAGGAAGACCCAAGCTTGCACCCCCAACACCCATATTGGGGACACCAAGCCAAGTGCTGAAGACAGAGAGAGACAGATGCCTCGGGCTTAGTGGCCAGCCAGCCTGGTCAAAACAGTAAACTCCAGGTCCACCGAGAGACCCTGTCTCAGAAGATTGTGTGTGTGTGTGTGTGTGTGTGTGTGTGTGTGTGTGTGTGATTGAAGAAGACATCTCAGTGTTGATTGCTGGCCTCCACATGCACTCACAGTTGTGAGCATACTTACACACACATGTGCAATGCACACACATACCTTGACTCATACTTTCCATCATAAAATGAAATTAGCTCGAAATAGATCGTGGTTTCAGCTATAAAACAACTATAAAAACTGTAGAAAAATTGAGTGAAATTCTAAAGGACAATGGTTTAAGGAAACGTTTCTTGGGCAAGATTCATAAGGCATATCCATAAAAACTTGTGAGAAGTTGGTCCAGAATTAAGACACATTTCCGTTAAGAAAATGGAAGTGTTAGCTGCAGCATGGAAGAAAGTGTTTCTGATATGGGTTCATTTCCTTATCATGGCTGTCTCCTGAAGCTGTGGCATAAAGTGAATGATTATTGACTCTCATTCCCAGTCAGAACACACCTTCTAGAAGGTTGCTCTGTTCTCTCATTAACACCATTGCTCAGAGCCACTGTTCTTACCACCTGGCTGTGAAGAAGTCCTGGGAAGAAGACCAAGTGAGGCCAGGAGCTTGCAAGCCCAAATCTTGAGTTTCATTCCCAGGGTAGGGGAGGTTAACAAGGAAGAGCAGCGATGGGAAGTCTGGAGAGAGACATCTGTACACTAGGAAGCTACCAGAAGCCTTAGGTAATGGCTGGGGTGGGGAGGTTACCCAACCATGACAGCAAAACACATAAATTGAGCAATCATCTCTGCCTGACGACAGTGCTCAATGCTTTCCTTGAATTGTTTCCTAGAGAGATTCCTGTAGCGCTTGGGGGCATCAGAGGTCACAGGGTCCCCAACAGGCAGTCTGTGGTTTCATGGGTCCTTCTTTCTCCCATGCCTGTGACAATCCCTGCAATGGGCTTGACTCTCGCTGTTTCTAGTTTCTTAGTCCTTTGGTCTCCTTTCTAGATTTATTCCAGAAAATAGTTCTGTTCTTGGTTTTAGTGCCTTGGGGCCGTAGGCTCAGGCCTGGGATTAATTTTGTTGACTACTCAGCCTCTACTTGTCTTTTGGACACCTGTCTGTGTGGCTCCCACTTCTTAAACCTGGTGACACATATTCCTACCTGTCTTTTCCAGTTTGCAGTGCCTGACAACCTCCCCTCCCCCGGTGATGACTAATCTTATCCATCCCAAGGTACATGAGCAATAATACTATGGCAAATACCAACAGGAATGCCTCTCATGGGTCCTTTCTACTCCAGTCTTCCAGATGAGCCACCACAGGCACATATGGATGGACCTTTGCCAGCGTCTATGTGGAGGATGGCTGGAAAAGGCCAGGTCTACCATGTGGCTGTTGAGTTTTGAACAGGCAGAGTGGTGAGCCCAGCTGTATTGATATGAGCAAAATGTCATTGCATGAATGACCTTGGTGTTGGGATCAATGGCAGGTAACACCTCAGTGCCAACTGGGGAGTTTTGGCATGACCACAGACCAAAGCATCAGTTGAGTAGTCCAGGACCATGGACCCTTAGTTCAACTCTTTTCCCAGGATGCCCGTCAGAATTTGCCTCAGTCACGGACTCAGACTCACAATGACAATTCTAGCACATGGACCATATGTGCTTTGTACAGTCAGAGGAGAATTGCCATGCTTCTCCTCATCTTCAACTTGACGACAGTAGACCCAACAGTTGCTTTGTTTAGGGTTGGCTTGCATGCCAGTCCTGTTGCAGCTCCTAGATGGGAGGCTGCTGGAGGTAAAGGCCAGTTTACTTGGACTTAGAATGACAGCCTTTTAGAGTAAACATCCCAGGAAGCAAGTGACTTGGCGACCAAGTCCTTGGTGACTCTTCCCATGTCACTCACAGCAGCCTTTTAAACATAGGGCCCACCTCGGCATTTAGAACCTAAACCTTGTTTGGGGGCCCACTGAGAGAATGCCTGCTTCTCTCATGACCTGCCTGAGATACACAACCATGTGTGAACAGTCCGTGTGGCTGCTTCAGAGGCATGGCTGTGGGAGGCAGGATGGAGCTCTCAATGGCTCTCACCAGTACGTTTCCACTTCACACAGATCACTAAAGAGAATCTGGAAGATTTTTGTTTTCCTTACAGGGCTTATGTTTGTAGCCCAGGCTGACATTGAACTCATGGTCCCCTTGCTTCAGCCCCTCAACTACTGGATTACAGATGTCCACCAATCTCTGGGTAGAATCTAAAAGATTCTAAAAGAGACTATCAAGAATGCATTTGTGAACTTGATGTGGAGGGAGGTAGAATTTCTATGCTTTTAAAGGGCTAACCTGCACTAGCCAGCCTTTGGTGTGGAGGCATGCAGAACTGTCATGCTTTTAAGGGGCTAACCTGCACTAGCCAGCCTTGCATTTTAGAGTGGTTAAGAGGAAATGAACTTAAAATACGATTCTTAGAACTCTGCTTGCTGAACAGTCCTGTCCCTCACTAGCCACCAATTTTATTGTACTAGTCCAAGGCCTCGAATAAGGAAGGGCTTATCAATTAGTGGAAGACCTTAAAACGGAAGCCATTATTCCTTCACTGTAAATTCTGCCCTTGCTTTCATTCATCTGTCTTTCATTCTAATGACAGGATTGGGTTTCCTGTGAAAACCTATGGATGACATCCTGGTTATTTCCTGCAAGGAAAACGAAACATAAACTCCTTGTTAGTGAGAGTAGGCTTTGGGGTAACATCTCAAACAGAGCACGCTCTTTCCTCCGCACATTGTTTTGGCCACCTGAAGAAGCCTCTTGCTCTGAGCTGGGGCGGGAGGAGCAAGCGGCTGCTGCCTCCCCCTCTTTTTCTCTCCGCAGCTGCAAAGTTCAGAGAGTTGAACTGCAGTGCTTCGAGTTCACTGCTCGCTCCGCCACAGTCAACCTCTGTTGTAAATTTTCCTCCCGGAACACGTGACGATGCATTTCTTGACTATATATCCCAAGGACAGCGGCGGGGCTGTCAGAGCGCAGAGCCCGACACAGAAGAAAAACGTCCTCGGATTCAGCCACTTAGGAGTTCCACACTTGGGACAAACTGTCAGCTTTCGGTAAGTTAGCGAGGCTCCTTCTCTTCCGAGATGTGCAAGACGGATAGTTTTAACTATTAATAGAGAAAGTTTTCTTGCTTTTTTTTTCTTCTTTTAAGGAAGCTTTACTTTGAATTTAAGAAAGTTGAAGCTTTTGAAACAAATTGTGAAGTTTGCTTTTGCACTGCCAGTTAAAGCATGCCTTTCAAAGTTGTTATTTTTTTCTCTGAATCTCTATATGGTATATAATGTTTAAAGTTTAGAACTAATGCATGGTTATTTTCTGAAATGCAAATAAAGTCTATCTATCTATCTATCTATCTATCTATCTATCTATCTATCATCTATCTTTCTTCTATCTGATGAAAGTTTTTCTCACTCTCCTTTCATTCCCTCCCTTGTTTTTTCTGACTTGCTCCAAGCTCTCAGAGCTAATCCCTGTTAACTGTTTGATGAGGTGCCTTACATCCTGCTATTTCTCATTCCTGTTCTTAATTACTTATTTTGATCTATTGCAACTTCCTGAGCCATGTGCTTGGCTTCTGCTCTACTGTGGGTCCATATGGAAGGTCTAACTTGCAGCTTTCTCCCCAGACCCCGGCTGTGTGAGCGGCATCTCAATGCTGAGGATGGAGCCTCTGAACAGTACACACCCCAGCGCTGCAGCCTCCAGCAGCCCCCTCGAGTCCCATGTGCCTAGTAACAGCAGTGGTAATGGCAATGAATACTTCTATATTCTGGTCGTTATGTCCTTCTATGGCATTTTCCTAATCGGAATCATGCTGGGCTAC
This sequence comes from Peromyscus nudipes, assembly GCA_902168325.1. Lineage (NCBI taxonomy): Eukaryota > Metazoa > Chordata > Mammalia > Rodentia > Cricetidae > Peromyscus > Peromyscus nudipes. Next base: position 37,795 of record CABHPH010000959.1, read on the forward strand.
ATGAAATCCAAGAGACGGGAGAAGAAATCTAGCCTCCTGCTGCTGTACAAAGATGAGGAGAGGCTGTGGGGGGAGGCTATGAAGCCGCTGCCCATGATGTCGGGCCTGAGGTCAGCACAGGTGCCCATGATGCTGAATATGCTGCACGAGAGTGTGGCGCCTGCACTGTCTTGCACCCTCTGCTCAATGGAAGGGGACAGTGTGAGCTCTGAGTCCTCCTCCCCAGATGTGCACCTCACCATCCAGGAGGAAGGAGCTGACGACGAGCTGGAGGAGACCTCCGAGACACCTCTCAATGAAAGCAGTGAAGGGTCTTCAGAAAACATTCATCAGAATTCCTAGCACCCCCGGGCCTCTGGAGGTGGCTCCGTAAGCCACGCTTGACAGAGGAAAGGCGTATGGGAAATGCCTGGTTTTACTTTTGCTCTGCAGCTGCCGCTTTGAACAGACTGTGGGCAAGCCCCCAAAGTGGGGGAGGGAGAGACAAGGCTCAACTGGAGTCCTGGAGGTTCCTGTGGTTCGGACCCATCACTGCATGACCATTTACTCTGGGGGTCTGGGTGTTGGGGTCCCTGTTCAGCATCTGGCTGGATAATGTGTTGTTTTTCACTGGATGCCCTGGGTAACTTCTACAGCATCTGTCTGTGCCCAGGGCTGACAACTGCCCAGGGCAGGCTGAAGGACTACTTTTGATTTGCTTAATTTGCCTAGAGCTTTGTTCTTCTAGATCTGATTGGCTGTAGGTACCTTTATTGTGTGCCTGTGGCATTTGGTCACAGGGAATTACACGTGTCTTTTGGAGGTCTTTTGGATTAGGAGGGGGAATGCTTGATGGGGAATTTTTGGTATGGAGAAAGCTGGAGGAAGAACCCAGATTGTTTGCACAATGCGAGGAGAGAAAGCAGTGTGCACATTTGTCCACATTAGCTGGGGCTATAGGCTATGCCCTAGTTTCAGCTTTTGTCTCACCTGTGAGCTTGAACTCTGACTTGTGACGGTACAGCATTGCAGGTGAGCATGGCTTTCTCTGTCAGTGAGCTTCCTCAGACTCGAAGCCTACATTCAGGATGGCTCTTCGGGGTGGTCCTCCTGACCTTTACAGATTGGGTAATGGTGGGGGTTACACAAGGCCAAATCATCGATGGCTCTGCTGTGGCTCTTTTTCCCAGCCTGGTTTTCCGAGGCCAGAGAGGACACATGTGGGCCTCATAATGTGGGGTTTTGTCACGTAGCTGAGACCTAGAAGGGCATATTCAGGAGAGATTGAACAGAGCTGGGGTTCAAACACTGTGCTTCCTGATCTGAGTCCTGACGATCATTTACTGTGTGGTTCTGGGCATGTCATCATTGCCTTCATGAGGCTCCTGAGGCTGTGCAGCCCCAGGGGGCTGGGAGGACATCTTTAGACTTTGTACTGTGTGATCAGTCCTCCACAGCCTGGTGTGAGGAAGTTTGGACCAAGTATTTCCCCTTTGGCTGCTTAGTCTGGAGAAGGATGTGTTGACTTAAAGGCGCAGTTGGAGACTAGATAGTGTGACTGGGGAATTTGGGGCTGATCAGCAGCCATCCTTACTGTAGCTTTCCCAGGATGGGACTGAGGAGGCAGATAGCATAGCTTCCTCTGCAGAGTTGCGTGGATGGGAGGGTGTTAGCACTCCCGGCTGAGGGAAAGAGAAGGCTAAAAGGAGGTTCTCAGGACCGCTTGCCAGTGTTCCGTGTGGCCAGAGCAGGCTCTTTTGCCCACTGCAGACCTTTAGAAGGAAGCAGAAAAACCCCAAAAGGCCAAGTTTGACTCTAGGGACAAACCTTTTTAATTTTTATTTATCCTAACTCTCCCTAGATTGGAGACAAAGCAGTTACTACTGTCCCCATGAGGGACTCACAGTATAGGAGCTGGTTTTTCAATCAGTTTTTGACACAGAGGTAGGTGATAATTTACGTCGGAGGGGGAAAGGGGCCTTCTGTTCACTTTAAGATTCAGAGTGTGGATCAACTCCAAAGGGGGCCGTTGAAGTTGAAAGAAGCCAAGTTAAGTTTGGCCTCTTGCCTGGAATCACTTGAATTCTGAAACTTTACTGCGACAGACATGTGCATGGTCACATTTTCCATTGCTTAATCCTGGTTTGGTGCAAGTCTGTCTGCGCCTGTTACAAAGTGATGTATATACTTCCTTCCAGTACATTGAGTTGTAGACAATTGTCTTTTGTATTTAATGGTTTGTAATTTTCACAATATTTTTTAATTTAAATAAACACATTTTCCCTGAGAAGTCATATTTCTTTGATCCTATAAAATATGTATACATGTGTGTGTGTGTGTGTGTGTGTGTTTATATAATTCCTAGTTTTTATGCTATTGCAAGCTGTTACTGGATTCTACTCATTCTGAGGTCAGGCATGTCTTTTGCCACAGGGTGAGCATGGAGTGTCATTTTTAACCTTTGATCCACTTTGTAGGAATTGGAAAAGAAGCCAACAATGGTCTTATATCACCTTCTGAAAAGGCCCAGGAGCTTTTGGACTTGAATGTGAGTGGCTTGGCAAGTGCTGCTAAGATGTCTCTCCAAATTTGGTTGCAAGCAAACATTTGATTTGCACACTGACTTGGCCCACGTCATCCACATGTGTGGCCCCGGCAGTGCAGGCTTAATGGGCAGGGAGCTGCCATATGAACAGACTTATGAATGCAATCAAACGCAAAGTCCACAGCTGGCGTTCCGTTTCAACACCTCCACAGTAAGAATGACTTCTAGGTCTCTCCCTCTTAGTCTTGCTCTATCTCTGTCTCACAGGCTGAGACATGGCCAGCCTGGGCAGCTTCTCCTTTATTAGTTTGTTTTTACAGTCAGAAGTGCTACAGAAAAATGACCAAAACCTATGATCCAATTTCAAACCAAGCAGACAAGGGGAAAATCTCCTTCCTTTTACGTGTGTCTGTTTCTTGTGAGTTTTATTTTTTTCTGTTTTAAGTAAATGTTTCCATAGGTTTGCAAATAGTTACCTAAAAAGGATTGATCTGGTAATGGAGCAGAGGAGTCTGGATCCTTCTGGAATAACACAGCAATGACTTCAATCATCCGTTATCATTGACAAGCGACATGAAAAGAGTAATGTTAAAGATAGGAAAATCCTTCACCTCAGTTTCTGTTCATTCTTGGTAAGGAAATAGTTAAGAAAACTTTTTTGTTTCAATGGGCGGAAGAAGAGGGAATTCTAAACTCTAATTGTCCTAAAAATATGCAGAGTACACTGTGTCGTTTTAATGGAATATTTGTTTTCTTTAAAAGAAAAAAAAAAAGAACTTCTAAGCAGAACCTAAGGCCCAAGGGGTTTAGTCTGTGTGGATTTACTCATGCATGTGAAAAAACGCGAAGGGAATTTGGCCCCATGCACCTCAGATATTAGAAACATATTTCAAAAGCACGTGAATGGTGCAGGATGAGGTAAATGGACCATCTTGCTGGTGCCATGCTGTTCTAATTACACTTTCGTATGGCAGAGTCACACAGAGATACTGCAAAAGAAGAGGTTTCTTTCAGGGATGGAATCATGGGATCAAAACTACCGGGAAGGGCTGAAGTTGAGCCAAGGGTTGAGTGCTTTTGGCTCCAGATACGGCTTGGAAAGTGGACCCTATGGTGCCTTTGGAGTTGTGATTGGAGGGTTTGTGATAAGACATCCTCTTCCATGGTTCACTTGAAGAAAGATTATGCATCATCCTGTAAAATGCTGCTCTAACCCCAGATGTTGTAGGACAGGCCGAATATTAATCTTATAATGCATTTTAAACTCCATATTTAGACTTAGCATACTTTGGTTCTATACTCTAAAGTCAGGACTCAGTGCTGAAGAAAACTGCAGGATACAGTGTGGAGGCCGAGGCTGGGGCTGGGGCAGACATTCAAGCAGCTGCAGGGTGGTAGTGGGTAGTAGTTCAGGCTAGGGCTGGACCACAAGAGGACCATGTGTTGAGGAGGCTGCTAGATACCCAGATTTGTCATGTCCACTTTCTAGCTCAACTCCGCTACTGCGTGCTTGGGAGCATTGGGGAAGCTCTCCAACCTTGCTGACTTCTCGCTTTCAACATGGGGACAACACGCTGGGCCTGCTCTTTGGCGAGCTAATCATGAAAGGAATAGTGAGCTGCTGGGGGAACACCCAGCGCCTGTGAAACCAAAGCCAACACAACTTCCATCTTCCTTTAAAACTGTGTGCTGGGCGGGCACGCATCTGCAAATAGTGTCACAGAAACATCTTCTGGGGACGCTTTTCTCAGGAGACTGCAATACTCAGAAGAACGACACGATTTGCCAAAGGAGAAGGGTCAGAAGAGAGAAAAGCCAGTGTCAAAGCCTGCCTTCCCCTCTCTCTGCAATGTTGCCTCCTACACAGGAAGGAACAGTTTGGGATGTGCACCGTTGCCATGGAAACAAGCAGTCAAGGTCACTTGACTGAAGGAGCCTGTGGCCTACTGGTGCTGATCATTCTAGTTGGCTTTTGAAGTTGAAGCTTGGCCTTTGCCTCAGGAGAACTTGAGCCCGCCCACTGCAGGCCCAAGAAGGGGGGCAGGGACTGTTTCCCCCCCCCCCGTTTTCTTCCGCTATTTTTCTTCTTGCACTGTCTGTGTATTCCTGGCAATCATGGGGCTGAGATCTTGCTCTCTCATCCCTGAGTATTTTCTTATTTTGCTGTGAAATATGATGAAACGATTCTTCCCATGAACAACCTTGCCCCTCTTCCTGTCTTTGATTTTTAGTCACTGTTCAGTCTTTCCTAGCCCTGTTTCTCCCCCTATTTCCTCCCCTTCCCTCTACCCCTTTTCCCTCCTTCTTTCCCCCTTCTCTCTTTTCCTCTCTTGCTTCTTGTCATCACCCCCGCCCCCCACAAAAAAACAAAGGTGATCGTAACTACAGTGCATGATGTGAAGTTCCCGACGCCTCTTCAGCATGTATGCTATGGGATGTACACTCTTGATCTAGTCTACAGAACACCGCACCCTGAGCTCTGTGCAGTTAGAGGCACTATATCAGTTGCTGGGAAAATGCAACTCCTTGCCTGACCTCCAAGGAGGTCATAGTTTCTATATAGATGAATTCTAATGTACTCAACTCTGCTTTTGGTTACTTTAGAAAACTGAAAGGGAATTTCAATATGCAGGAGGCTCCAGCTCTAGGGTATAAAAATATGTGGTTTATGTCTTTGAACATCTGCTCACACTGTGGTGTAGTTAAATGGACAGAGTGGATGTAGTGTTTATGTACTCTTGGCTCTGTGGTGGGCACTTTCACTTTGATTATATTTGTCAATCTTCCCAAGGAAACTGTGAGCTAGGTCTATATTTTTTTCATTTTATTTATTTGTGTTGGGGGGTACACATGCCACAATGTGTGTGTGTGTGTGTGTGTGT
>CABHPH010000960.1:0-26463 GCA_902168325.1 Peromyscus nudipes
CTCATCTTTGGAGCTTTGAGAAATATTATGCAAGTCTCAACTATGGCACTCAGGATGTGTGAATTCTTTAAAATTGAAAAATTGGATTCAAAGTTTTTTTTATTCAATTATTCTATTTGTCAGCAAAGAAATAAGAGGTAAATGGAATATAAGAGTGTATTTAAGGAGATTTCCCATGTATTTATATATAAGATTTGCATTCCTATCCCACCAGCCATTGTGTGGACACATGTAAGTGCGTAGCTATAAAGAAACCTATCATTCTGCCATGTGTCTAAGTACCCAGGAAGCTGTTAAATGTTCAAAGAGTAAAGGGCTAATTTGGGGATAGGGAGAGAAATTTTTCATGACCTACTAATTTGATTACCAATATAGGATCCTTCTGTGTACAGTACATCCACTCACTGTCCCAAAACATTATCCACCAATCATTTCCATTTATAAGTAAAAGGTTCAAAATTTCTATGTTCAATTTTCTTACCACACCAATATTGTACTGAAAACAATTAGCATAAGCACTTACCATTCCATAAAATAAGAGAAGGTATGTTATCAACAAAATTAGAATCTGGTAGTTGTATTAGGTAACAGCCAAACAGAATTTAAAATGATGTTTTGTATTGAAAAGGGGTCATAGTCAGGTAGTAGCCCTGTGTTGTCCATACTCCAACTATTGATTCTCTTAGGATGATATTCCTTTTTCACTGGGCTGATCTTTCCTGACAGGTAGGAGAAGGAAGAGTGTGTGCATCCACTTTAGCTAAAAAGTATGAAGTTGCTGGGAAGAGTCCACCCAGCTCAAGATGTTAGAAATCCTTTTATCCCAGTTTAGATTCCTGCTGACTCATCATAGTCACTGATGATCATTTTCTTTTTTCCCCTTCTCTCATACAATACAGCTCAACCACAGTTTCCCCTCTGTCCACTCCTCCTTGTTTCCTCCCACATTCCTTCTCTATCCCAGATCCACTCCTCCTCCATTTCCCTTCAGAAAATAAGAAGAGTCTCAGGAATACAAACTGAACATGGCATATGCAATAAGACTAGGCTCAAACACTCATATCAAGCCTGAGCAAGACAACCCAGTGGGAGGAAAAGGATCTTAATACATCAGTATACAACTTATTGGCCAATGCAATGACCGGAAAATCATAGTAATTATGGACTTGCCCTAGTTGGGTTTATTTATAGATAACTACAATCAAAAGTTTTGCCACAATAATTTTTTAATAGATTAGATGAAGTACATATTTCTCTAGACTCCCAATTTTGCTTTTCCTTTTGAGGTGTTTTAGTCTTCTTCAGTGGAGTCAAAATCTTTGTATAGTCAGGCTATATTCGTTAGTTTTTAACTATCATCTTGATATAACCTCCACTCACCAAGGAAGGTAGTTACAATTGAACAATTGTCTAGATCAAGCTTGCCTGTGAATATGTGTTTGAAGGATTACCTTGATTTTTAATTGTAGCAGGAAGACCCATTCCGGTTTTGGTGGTTCCATTTCATGGGGTAGAGCCTGACATCTGTAAGCGCAGAGAAAACTTTATGAGTCTGAACTAGACAAACAAGCAGACAGCATGGATCATCCATGTGTGTCTGCTCTTGACTGTGCATATCATGTGACTAGTTATTTGAATTCCTGATTTGGCTCCCCGAGTAATGATGTTTAGTCCAAATTATGAGCTAAAATACACTCTTCCATAAGTTTTTTTGACCGGGTTTTTCATCATGCAGCAGAAATGAAACTAGAAGTGAGACATATATCTATTCCTTTGGTTGCACAGCACTTGACTAAACTGAGAAATGTATCTTTTATTCCTGTTGGCCTTGACAGCTATTAAATTCCCATTAAATATGTTGTATGCAGGGCAAGCCCCACAAGAGACAGTTATCAGTATCTGTAAAAAATTATTTCATTTCTCTCTAGTTTTCCATATATTATAATAATTCAAACACTCCTCGACATAACCTTTACCTGATAGTAGAAAGCGGTTAAAGTAGCAGGACCTTACTGATTTATGCTTTCTGAAACTCATCTTTCTTTCATAACTTTTGGCTGCCATCACGCCCTCTTTCTTCTGATATTTCTCAGGTCTGACTTCCATTGTAAGAAGAATACAAATGAGTGGTTTTGATTACTCAGTTGGCAGATATGAAACTAGACATAAAATGGATTGAAGAAACAAATAATTTTCAGTGAACAAAGAAACCAAATAATTTCACCAGGTCATTGCTTTTATGATTTAATAGCGTAACGAAGTATACAGAAAGTAAACAGAACTATATTAAACATATATAAGTATATTTGTTGAGTTTGTAAAATGTAAATGAATTCAATACATGTAAATGATAAATTTCTTCACATTTTAATAATATATAGTGGTAAATGCATTAACAGGCAGCAGAACTCAAATTGGTTACTATTGACAAATATAGAATCTTTAGCCCCAATTTGTCATAGTCCAATATTAATATTGTAGATTGTACTTAGCAAAATAACTCCAAAGAATGTGTTAATTGTGTGTTTGAACATTCCTGTAATCTTTTTACCTAGGAAGTAGAGACAAGAAGATCAGCAATTCAAAGTCAACCTCAGCTATACAAAATGTTAAAAGATAGCCTGAGACGCCTGAGAACTTAGATTAATAAAAATAAATAAGCAACAGAAAACAAAATTAAACAACAAAAATAATAAAAGGAAGAAGAAAAAACAAAAAGTATTTCAAAAACTTCTGATACTATCAAATTATTTGAGATCTTTGACATTGTAGAAGTGTTTACATAAAGAAATTCTTTCAGTTGGGGGGATTAAATTATTTTCTCCAAATTCCATATACTGAGGAAATAAAATTTGAAGTTTGAAACATTATTATTTGCCTATAGTAACTGAGTGGCCGACTGGATTCAAGGAATGAACATGCATCAGGTAAAGAAAAACAAACAAAACAAAACAAAACAAAAACAAAAACAAAAACAAACCAACAAAAGCAGAGAGCCCAGCCAGCAGGGTAGAGGGAGGATGGCAGTCAGATTTTCAGAGCCATTTATAATACATCATGCACTAAGAAACCGGATGGAGTAAGAGTCTGGCTGGATTTGATTCTGGTCTTTCCTGACGAGTGTGCCCTACCGTGTATGCTACCCAGAGTGAATTCACGTTGTACATAAAATAAGTATTAGCCATGCTGTAGCTTTGTTACAGAACCCTGTGAGCATTAATCTATAAGTTTTGGAAAAATACGACTTTAGTCTGCAAGTTCTACATCTAAACTCGTGAACTACACTAATTCTGTTAGATAGTGTATGTTAACTTAAGACGCTTTGAGGTAAGCAGCTATAGGGGTCTAATAGACTGAACATTTTGTGTATTGAATATAAGAATTATTTAACAATTTTGATATGTTAAGGAATAGAATATATGAAACTGGTGAGAACAATTTATGACTTTTTATTTTGTAGTTCTTTTGAAAATCTAATTTACTGTTACTGAATACCAAAGAACAACACTGGTCAAAAATGTGGCAGTATGAAATAATATGGCAGTTAGTGTTAAGGTACAATATGGTTTTACTTTAGCAATCTTTTTGTTTGCTAGTGCTATTTTTTCTTACAATTTTATTATTATTATTTTTATTATTGTTGTTGTTATTGTGTGTATTGTTATTAAGTGTGTGTGTAACAACTTTGTGCAATCTGATTTCTCCTTGTACTTTTATTTAGATTCACAGGATAGAACTCAGGTTCCCAGTTTTGCAACAAGTGCTTTTATCTGTTGAGCAATCTCTCTGACCCATGATATATTTTTTTCCGTAATTCTGACTTAATTTTCAGGTAGAGCGATAGATGTTCCTTAGATTAGATGCAACGGACTTGGAAATCCGGCTGATGCATGAACGCCTTATCTTTACCTGGACCCTAGATATAGTCCAGGGCTAATCTATATGTGGTTAACAAAGCGTCTTCCAGAGCCTACACAGGCCAGTATAATAGAGAGCTTTATAACAAGTAAACAAACCAGCAGTGGCGCTAAATGTCTAGAGATGGCTTTTTGTGATGTGCGGCTCTAACGACACAGGCCATTTTGCACCTTGTCCGTCATTTTGCACCTTGTCCGTCATTTTGCACCTTGTAGGATTCACTTTCCTGCAGAGTCAGGACGGATTTATTGCTTGCATGAATGTCAAGAACACATAATGGTTGGACATACAGTGACTAGGAACACACCCTTGGAAAAACGTGTTATGTATCTAATTAACATAAAATAATGACAACAATACAAATCCCTTATTATAATTAAAATATTTACAAAAAATAAAAAGTATAAAAAGTAGTCTTATTTTTTATTTACCCACCACTCCCCTTTTTGAGAAATGATATAAAAGTTCCAGGAAGGATGATCTGAGGTTCAGATGATAAATGAATGTATAAAGCAGCTATCCTACCTCTGTTCAGAAAAGGAAACCATCAGTAGAGCACATAGACAGCCTACAAAATGAGAAAAAATATTTATGAGTTATACTTCAAAAATAGGCTATTATTCACAAGTTACAAATAACCACAGAAAATTAATGATATAAAACCGTCAGTCAACAAGCAGGCTGATGAACTGAGTAAACAGTCTTCAAAGAAGTATAAATGATCAATAGCTCTTTAAAAACATGTACTTATATTTCATCGTGTATGTATGGCTGTTTCACTTCCATGCATGTTTGTGTACCACATATTTGCTTGGTGTGCTCAGAGACCAGAAGTGGACATCATATCCCCTGGAATTGGAGTTGCAAAGCATTGTAAGCTGCCATGTGACTGCTGTGGATTGAACCCGTTCTTGAAGAGTAACCAATGCTCCCAACTGATAATCTGTATCTCCAGCCACCAATAATTATTGTAAAAGAAGGTGTTAATCTTCCCTAGTTATCAGGGATATGCAATAAAACTACTTTGAGATGCAATCTTACTCAAGGAGGCATGACTACTGTTAAGATCTGACAGAAAAAGTTTGAAAAGATGGAAAGAAAGATGATTCATTTGCTTCTGCTGTGAGTGAAAACTAATACAAATGATATGGAAATCAATATGTAAATTCCTAAGAAAAATAAATATAGAAATATCATATGGCCCAGCAATGTCATCACTGGGCATATACTAAGAGAACTGTATACATACCTTGAGAGATATTTATACCCCTCTTTGTTCCTGCTGTATTCATTTCTGCAAGGAAATAGACCCGACCTAGTTGTCTATCAACAGATGAATTACCAGTGTAAATTTGGTGCATATATAAAATGAAATATCATTCAGATCTAAGGAAAACTAAAGTCACAAAAAATGGATGGACTAAGAGTACATAATATTTAAATGAAATCACTTTGTCTCACAAAGTAAAGATCCCAGCATATATTGTATACACACATACCAATCAACATATATATGTGTAAGTATAGTATAACATTCTGAAAGGTGAGTAAGAAAAATTAATTTTAAGACCAAAAATGCTCACTAATGAAAACTCATGGGAAATAATTCACATGAAAGTAGATGAGGTTCTTTTAAAGATTAGTAAGCACTTTCTTAAGTTTATCCTCTTCTCTGTCCAGTCTTTTTAGACGAGTTTCAAAACATTTTCTAAACCCTGCTCACACTATCCTATATTATGAAACCTAATTTCAAGAGGGGATTATCTGTAGAAGAATACCAGCAGCTTCAGTACATTGTTAGATGTCCACAAAGATGACCTCAATTTCAATATCCTAACAATAACTTCTGATAGCTGTATTTTCAAGTAGATGTCTGATAACTTAGTTTTGTTCAAATTTGCTTTGGATCTTTGATTATTTTCCAAAGCTTAATATTAACATTTTCTGTTTGGTAAGCAAACCATCATTATCATACTCACTTTTCTTATTTCCTTGTCTCCATAAAAATATTTTATTTCAAAGATGAAAGCAATATAGCACATTCAATTATGGAACACATTAAATGGGAATATTACCTTGTCAGCTTCAATATTATGGTGCATTTCCAGAAGACATGGGAATTTTTTTCTGTTGCTGTCATGTGTCCTTTATTTCGCAGTTCCTCATAAAAGCACATTGAGAAATAAAGAGTTATTTTAAAGTGACACAATTTTCTGCACATCTCAGCCATATTATTACAATCTGCATTCTGTCTAAGGTTTAATTTTGAAAATAATTGCCTCTTATTAAAATCCCCAACATTACATCATTGCTGGTCATGCAGAAAATTAGTTTGCTGCAGGAAACAGAACCATCCAATATAATCTCTTCTCCTTATAGCAAAAGAGATAATTGTGTTAATCACAAGTCAAAAATCTTGGAAGTAGAATACTTTATTGCTAAACTGAGCTGTGCTTGTTCTTCAGAGATGATATATAATAGAATATTAGTGATGTAACATAATGCTGCACAACTAGTCCTCATGATATGAACTGAATGTTGAATATTAAGAGAAGCAGGGTCAGCTCCTTGGGGAACTAGTTACTTTATTAAGACATTAGCATAGATCCAAGTTCTGCTCTCTTTGGTGCCTGCTCCTTTTTTTACTTGATACAATTTCATACACGTTAAACTTTTCTTTATAAAGTAGACTGGGTGTTTCCTATTGTTAATGTTTCGGTGATTGGATTTACTTTGTAGCTGGGAATAGGAATGAACAGTGATAGGACACTATAATGGCTTCCGAATGTGATTCCTTGGTTTCTCTTTATACTCCTGAGCGTTGATAAAATGTACTTTTAGCAGTGATGCTTGTATTTAGTTTACAAATACAACAAAATAATGAGCTGAAGTATTTCAGTCAGTAAAATGTTAGCCCTGCAAGTATGCAGGACTTAGTTCAATCACAAAACACTCATTAAGTAAAATGCCATGTCTGGTCCTTGCACTTCCAGCCTGCAAGGAGAAAGCCAGGTGGATGGATTTCTGAGTCTTGCTGGTCAATCATTCTATGAAATATGTTCCAATCCAGTAGGAAACCCTGCTTCACAAACAAGGGTGGTACATGAAGCAGGACATCTTAGTCTGGCCTCTTCCACAACCTACACAGGTATATATTATATATGTGCTTATATAACTATACAAAAAATGAATTCCATATATACATGAACACACACATACACACACACATATACACACCGAGGGGGAGAATGTAAGAGTAATTGGAATTTGATTTGAGATTCTACTATCACATGACATTTTGAAATATAAGACAAGAAAGAACCACTAAATTGTAGCATAATGTAAAGAAAGACAGTTTACAATTAGTAAAATAATATGCTACTTAGAGAGAAACACAGCACTAGCCAGTGTCTTAAGGTAGGATCTGTTAACCATAGATCATTTAAAATGAAGTTTACCCTTCAACTGTATTCAATGTACCCATGAAATAAATCATCTACTCTATGTGAAAGCTGAATATGTGAAATAATGGCTTTCATTTCAATGAAAAGTATTTCTGCAGATTGACCAGTTGTTGGTCTCTTTATTAATCAAATCTACTGTATAAAAGAAACTTCTCTGATTAGTGATGAGGAATGCATTAGGAATCAGCTTAGTACTATATCCATCTAGCGGAATAATAGTATGAGACTCTCCCCTAGGGTATATGACCTAGACAGTCAGGTGACTTTAGCTCAGTTAATGATACCAGACATGAGGACCTTTTTATGGAGCATGATCTTTAAACCCAATTGGAAAATTGTTGGTCACTCCCATATGTAGACAAATTTCTAAAGTCTTATTAAATAAGAAACACAGAGCCAAATACTGAGGTAATAGCCGAAGAGATCAGAGAAATAGTGAATAACCATGACTAGCCTTAGCTTACCACCTTGCCGTTGCTTCCCCAGAGAGAGAGAGCTTCTTCCTGTCTAACCTGTGGCTTTATTGCTTTGCTTTTCTGCCTTCTCATTGGCTCTAAGCCCAGCCACATGACTTCCTCATCACTGCCTGTCTATACAGACCTTCAGATCTCTATGGTTGGTACTGGGGTTAAAGGCATGTGTCGCCACACTTGTCTATGTCCTTGCCTACACAGAATCTCTGCCTGCCATGTGATGGGATTAAGGGCGTGTGCTACTACCTGTCTGACTTCTGTTTATGACTCACTATGTGACCTCTGATCTCCAGGCAAACTTTATTTATTAACATATAAATAAAAATATCACGTTTCAGCACAAATAATATATCACCACACCCATAACATCCCTATCACTATAGCACAAGTAGACATACGTTGCCCTGACAGCCATTATTGTAGTTCACAGGGTTCACAGCTAGACTCACAATGACATCTATGTTGATCGCATACGTAGGACCAACCAGCATATGAAAACAATGCTATGGGGGAAAAAATGTCCAGGCTTCTTCCTCAGCATTAAGTGGGACATCTATATCATACCCTTTCCAAAAAGGGTCAGGGGTCATCTCAGAAAAAGGAGAAGAGAGTTACAAGGGCTTGGAGGGTTGGAAGTCTGTAGTAAACTAATACTAGTTGAGCATAGCAGCATGGTTGCAAAAATGAACTCTTAGCTACTGGGACTGCATGCACACGGCTTTCCCAGGATAAAACAGTTCAATTCACGGAAGATGGAGATGCTCACAAGCTGTACCTGTAACTCAGGAACTACTACTAGCCGACAGCTACTGAAAGGTAGAGTCCCATTTCTTTAGGGAAATGGGCCCCACGAAAGTATAAATGCTCTAATTCCACACTCACACACATATATATATATATATATAGATAGATAGATAGATAGATAGATGATAGATAGATAGATGATAGATAGATGATAGATAGATGATAGATAGATAGATGATAGATGATAGATAGATAGATGATAGATAGATAAATAGATGATAGATAGATAGATAGATAGATAGATAGATGATAGATAGATAGATATAGATAGATGATAGATAGATGATAGATAGATAGATGATTGATAGATAGATAGATAGATAGATAGGTAGATAGAGAGAGATAGAGAGATAGATAGATGATTGATAGATAGATAGATAGATGATAGATATAGTCAGCACTAAAGAGATTGAGTATTAAAAAAGAGGACAAAAAAGGGAAAGGGAGAGAAAGGGAAGGAATAAGGAAGAGGGAAGAGAGAGAAAAGAGAAAGTATGAGAGAGGGGTAGCATAAAAATGAAGGAAAAGGTAGTGATAAGGTACAGCAGAGGATTTGGAAGAGAAAAAAGGAAGTACAATTTCCAATCATGATATATAAATGTAAAGATATTAAATAAAATATTTTCCTTTACCATACTCTATTTTATTGCTGTTCAATATACACAGAGGAAACCTTTTTGTTAGGGCCATACAACAGGGACAGACAGACATCAAACACACATAACATCAATAGAGAGACCACAGGCCCACAGACAGGTACAAGACAGAGGGACAAGAGTGGAGAACTGAAATGAGGTCTCACTATTAATCTAAACTACTTATGAGGAAGAATTTTTCCTTCTTTAATATCATATCTACATAATTACATAAAATTCACAATGAAACGGCCACTTTACTATGAGTAATTTGACTACGAACATTCTCAAACATATATCGTGTCACTATTAACATGTGTCCTGATTATGCAGCAAAAAATAAAATGATTAGCCCAAAAGAAACGAGTATGCTTAAGTTTTATAGGAAGTGTCAAATGTTTCCCAATGGAATTATACCAACTTGTGATGTGACTACACACAGGCAAATTTCCTTTTGTTCTGAAAGTGAAGTTGAATGTTAGCCTTTCCTTGGTACCTACTCTGATGCTAAGAGTATTTGATGACACCCCACGGAATGTTCCTCTGTTACCCCTGCTTTTGTCTCGCTCTCCCGCTATGGGTTTCCTGTGTTGTCATTCTTTGTGATTTAAGTTTCTTCTCTTGGTTACTGTGCCTGAACTACCTGATCTTTACAGAGCTGCATGATCCACAAATCAAACAAGCATCCAAAGTAGGAGGCCGCTTCCCTACTCAGTCATTCAGGCTCTATGGTGTGAGTTTCATATAGAATTGTGATGGCTGTGGGAGCTCAAAGGAATAGGCTTTGGAAGAAAGAGAATGAAGGATGTACCAGATCAATTGTTCTCAACCCGTGGGTCACGATCCCTTTGGGAGTCAGGGTTCTCATTAAGATTCAACAGTATCAAATTAACAGCTATGAAGTAGCAATGACATAATTTTATGGCTGGTGTTCACCACAACATGAGGAACTATATTAAAGTGTCCTAGCATTAGGGAGGTTGAGAACCACTATATCAGACCCAACGATGCTATTACCTACATGAACAAATACTAAATAAATATTGAGTGCAAAGAAAGCATCTTTTATTGAAGTGTAACATATATAAACTTCACAAAGGTCTGAAACACGGTAGAAAACTAAAATTTTGGTTATGAACAGACTCACATGTTAATGAGGTATCACAAGCTGCACGGTGTCCCTGCTCTGTGATTTTTTTTTTTTTTTTTTTTTTTTTGTTGTTTTTTTTTTTTTTTTTTTTTTTTGCTGTTGCTGCTGTTGTTTTTTCGCTTTTCTAATTTTAATTCAAGCACAGCTAATTCACATTTTATAACTCTTTCTAAAGCACTACAGCTTAATGTCTAAATTAATTGGAAGCGAGTGTGGAGGAAATCACTGAACTTCTCTCGAGAACAAAGTAGTCATGTTCAAATAATTTCTTCACATCCAAATTGAAGGTCTACTGAAACCAAAATGAGAACCCTATTAAGAATGAGTATATTTCCAAACTGCTTCAAGAGTAGAATTTCAATATTCTGATAAGGTCACTCTTCCATGTACATCATGTCATTCATGTTGTTCTCAAACAGATACCCATTAGCATTAGACCAGTATCTGCCAGTTGCTCCCCTTTGGGCTATGTGTCTATCAGACCATCACATTGACACAGTTTCTCTGCATGAAGTATGAACACTTCACCTCTCCAGTCCTGCCTGACTCAATCCTTTCATTTTTCATCTATTTTGTTCAAAAGGCTGTCAGTTTTTTGTTTGTCTTGGGTTTTACTGTCATAACATTGTAGGTCCAGCAAAGTCAATGCATATGGATACATTCTCACATTGGCCAGCTTCCACATTTTGTATGTAGGTTGCCAACTAGCCATGGTCCTGAACACATGGTCCATGGTCAGGTATACATGGACTTAGTCATTCCCCTGCTCCTGAAAAATGGACTAAAGCTTTTGCCCAGTGGTCTCACAGTCAGCTTTGTTGCTGTCCATGACATCAAGAATTCTGTGGTACTTGCTACTGTGGTAGAGGGACAGACCTTGTGTCATGCCTTGGGTAGGTGACCAAGGAAGACTTCGGTACCCAACAGGATGCCATGCAGCAGCTGATGGGGAGCGCTGTAGTGTTTTCTTTCTTTCAGAGCTTTTTAAACTTCATTTATTCCTCCTATAGCAAATTGCTGTGTCACTGCAGTGTGAGAAAGGTGGCATAGATGAGATTCTTATATTATTCTCAATGTTTTGGCCTGGGAGATGATTCAGAAGCTGCTGCTCTTGAGAAAGAACTATCTTCAGTTTTCATGACCTTTCTGGCCTCTAGAGGCCCAGGCACACACATGGTCCACATTTATACCTCCAGGCAAACACTTTTAACCATAAAATAAAAATAAATAAGTCATTTAAAAGTGTATCCCAATGTTTTCCTAGGTTTCCATGCGAAGACTGAAGTGTTTTGTGTTTCTCTTCACTTTCTCTCTACCACCTCTTCTGGCTATACTCTTTCAGGTACGTTTTCTTAAAACTCTTAACACATAACCTAGATTTTTCATTTTTTTCTTCTTTAAACTAGATAGAAAAGATGAGAGGACAGAAGGGAGCATGGTTTTCTCTCAGGTGCACCTGGCCCTAAGATGCCAGCTCTTATGAACTGGAAAAGTGTTACTTGTTTCTGAAAGAAGAAAAAACAAACACATAAAACATCAAATGGGTCAACAAAGAAGTATTACTGTCAGAAGATCTGAAGCAAGCCATGACTATAAACATAACCACCTAGTTGGAAAATAAAATAAAATGGATTTGGGAATAAAAATTTAAAATAGTTTTTAAAATGCAATAGTTGAAGAACAATGGGAACATGGTTTTAGCCTGAGAGTAATGTGTAGATGTAACCAACCGTCTTATAAATAAGAAACACAGAACCAATGCAAAGAAGAAAGCCAAGAGGTCAGAGCTAAGAGTTAAAACCTTACCCTTCCTCCTGCAGTGGTCCTACCTCTCCAAAGGAGCCGCTACTTCCTGTTTAAAGTCTTTATATAGTCTCTGTTCTGCCTTCTCATTGGTTGTAAACCCAACCACAGGACTGCCTCATCACGGCCTGTCTGTATAGACCTCCAGGTGTTCTGTGGTTGGTATTGAGATTAAAGGCATGTGTATCCAAAGCTGGCTGTATTCCTGAACATACAGAGACTTACCTAGCTTTGTCTACCAAGTGCTGTGATCACAAGCGTACACCACCACTGCCCTGCTTTCCTATGGCTTGCTAATAGCTCTGACCCCCAGGCAACTTTATTTATTAACATACAATTAACATTTTGGTACAAAAGAAAAATATCACCATAGTAATGCATCCTTTTTAAAATAAAAGCCAAACAAATTGGACACCTGAAGAATTTAGCCAATTAAAGAGTTAAAGCCCAGAGATCGAGCAGTAGCCAAGAGCTAAGACCACCTTATCTTACCACTTGCTGCTGTCCTTCCCCTGAGAGAGAGACCTTCTTCCTTTGTCCTGTCCTTTTTTTGCCTTTCTGTTGGGCCTTCTCATCGGCTGTAAACCCAACCACATGACTTACTCTTCACTGCCTGTCTATACAGACCTCGAGGTCTCTATGTTTGGTACTGAGATCAAAGGCATGTGTCACCATGTTGGCTGTGTCCTTGAACACACAGAGATTCTGCCTGCCATGTGATCGGGTTAAGGGCGTGTGTTACTACTACCAGAATTCTGCTTAATGGCTTGCTCTTAGCTCTGATCCCTAGGCAACTTTATTAACATACAAATAAAATCACATTTCAGCACAAATAAAATATCACCATAGAAGCACACTTCACTGAAGTTTTGCCTTCTAAAGCAGCCAGGCACACCCTGGGTAAAGTGTCACCCAACAACAATCAGAACATTTATTCAAATCAATGTGGTTTGCTGCTGCAGTAAATGAATTCTTTCTAGATCAAAATCGTATTTATAAATCAAATGACCATGCTCCCCATAATGCATGGATGCTTAGCATGACTCTTGGTATGGAATCTATTAATTGTTATTGACAAAATACTGAGAGGCATTTCCTAAGCTTTCTCTACAAGGTCTAACAGCAATGAAAAACCTATTGAAAACACAGGCAATGGAGAATGCACAACTGAGCAGCTAAGTAACTTCCTACTTTTAACTTCTTTGGGTGTTCTCTGAGATTTCTGCATCATGTTTCTTTACAAAGGACTTTTTTATTACCATGTGGTAACAAAAGCAACTAACTTAACATTCTGAAAGGGAACATTGTTTCTTTGGGTTTAAAGATTATTCCATGTACTCTGAGGGACAGAATTGTCCAAAAAGTAAATCAAAACACTGTAAGAAATTACTGTGTGCCTAACATTACTTTGGACCTGAATTGTTTCTTCCAACTACAACATAGGAAACAGAAATATTTATGAAAGTTGGCACTATGTATGGAAGTCATATGCATTATTGATATTTAAAAAGAAAGTTTGCTTAACATTAACGTACTTTTATTGCCAAATTTAAAATCCTGAACCTAAAATGTTTTAGCCAAACTTTGTTTCTTTGGCAGTCATATGAGAAATAAGAGCACATTAGCACTCTAAAGATTTTGTTAGGCTTCCATATGTCTGCAAAGTACATTTTTTTTTTTTTTTTTTTTTAGTTTTTCGAGACAGGGTTTCTCTGTGTAGCTTTGTGCCTTTCCTGGAGCTCACTTGGTAGCCCAGGCTGGCCTCGAACTCACAGAGATCCGCCTGGCTCTGCCTCCCGAGTGCTGGGATTAAAGGCGTGCGCCACCAACGCCCGGCCACATTTTTTTACCAAGGTGCATTCACTGGAAAATATCCTGAGGGAATCTCCATAGGGTTCCACTGTCCTGGAATCCATTTAATGCCCATTAATGATGATCTCCCTAGAAACTGGGCCTCCTATTATTCATAAGGTCAATTCCATGAAAAGCACCAGACGGACATATAACGGCTAATTTTCATCATGTTTTAATACAGGTAGAAGTGGTAAATCACCATTTCTGCTTTGGCTAGGGTAATATTTCCACACAGCATTTTACCATGTTGAAATGAGGTAAAACATACTCAAAATCACATTGCTTTATAGACCTTTGTTCAGTCCAATTTATTAAATTATCCTTAAGACTTAATATTTTTGCCCCAACAACAAGTTTTTTACTTTGCTTTCGATGTTAATCAGTTGTCTTTAAATAATGAAGGCCACACTGAGATGCCATGTATCCAAAAAAAAAAAAAGAAAAAAAAATGTGTGTAACATGTTTCAAAATGTACCTTGCTGAATTTAAATTAAATATCAAGAGATTGGAGAGACATCCTGTCTTGATTGCAGTCTCCACAATGAATAAGGAGGTAATTAATTTAATTATCCATCTCCCCCCAAGAAGCTACAACAAACTAATGCCACACATAGTGTCAAGAAGCGTCAGTCTGAGGCCTCTGTAATGAAAGGAAGATTACAGATTTTGTTCCTGTATCATTATAGAAGGTCAAACTGAGATAAAAATAAGATGTCTAATTTCAAAGGTAGATGGCTAAAATATGGCACAGATGCACCTAAATTATTCTGCTTTAGCTATCTTCATTGTTTTATGTGCTTGTTAGGTAAGAATCCTTTGACTTCGTTTTCTTCATTTCTGTAAATAGGGAGTCTTCCCAAATCCTTGCATGAATAGCTCACTCCACACCAGGGCCCAATAGCTAAGGAGCTGTAACAGCAGGAAGCTAATCCAGCCAGTGACCCCAGTGTGAGGTCGGTGGTCTCCCCTCTCTTCTCATCTGCTGTAGCAGTTGTGTTTTTCATCTTAGATAAGGGAATGTGCAGAACAGATGGTCTATTTGAGATTCTATACTGACAAATGGTGAGATAAAGAGTCAGAAAGACCAATTTAGCTCACACAGACTAAAATACGACTTCCAATTTCGGTTTATAAAAGAGAATTTTCACAGAGAGCTCTTTTAGACCTTAGGTGATAGAATAATTTTGAATATTTTTATCTTGTTTCTTCCCAAGGTCTGTAAGAAATAGTGCTGGGCAAGTAACATAGAGACTCTTTCAGATTCTGTCTGTTTTGTGATATGTACTGCTTTCAGGGCCAAGGGAGGTTACTGTTCCAAGAGCAACTATAGTGAATTTTCCTTCCTTCCTTCATACATCTTTGCTATTACTTCTTATCAGAGAATCTACTGAAAGCCTCTTTCTATACACTTGCTGCAAAGGTTCTTCTTCTGACTGAATGGAAGTGATTTCTGCTGCATCATCCTCTTTCTCGTATTTCACTCAAAATTATGGGATTAGTTATTTTGTTTCATTTACTTTATGTTATTCATTTATTTATTTATATAGAACTTTACAGGTTTTTCTTTCAAATTTGTAATGAACTTAAACCTAAACCCACCATGTTTTATCTTTCCATGTAAAGTGTGAGTGTATTACTTATTTTTCTTTTACTGTGACCCAATATTTACCAAGAAACAAGTATGGAACGAAGGCGTAATGGTTACTTATAACTGTCAATTTCAGGTAATCAGCTTAGATGAGAGTATCAGTAGATTTTCTGGATGAAGCTGGCTTCTGTGCACGTCTGTGAGGAATTGACTAGATTAACGTAACTGAGTTAGGAAGGCCCTCTCATTTGGGTTTGCACAGTGTAAGTGTAGAGTAGCTGAGCACAAGTGGACATTCATGCATTCCCTGCCTTTATGCTTTGACTGTGGCTGGGACTAGCTGCTTCCATCTCTAGCCTTGGGTTCCTCAAAATTAACTGTAACACAAATAAACGCTTTCTCATTAACTTCCTTTTTGCTGAGGTATTTTTTCACAGCAGCAGAAATGAACGCAAGACAGAATGATTTAGGTTGGCTCAAGATTTAGCAATGCAATCCATGATGATTTGGAAGGCATAGTAGCAGGAGGATATTGGTCCTTGGTCCCAACAGGAAGCAGAGAAAGGGGAATATCCGTGCTCAGGTTGCTTTCTGTTTCCCTATTTATTTTGTTTGAGGCTCAGCCTCTTGGACAGGAGACAACAGATTTCTGTTCAAGTTATTCCTTCAAATTTGTAGCAACACCTTTCTGACTCCTCTTGTATGAATGGTTCTCCATACAAAAAACAAACAAACAAACAAAAGAAAACATTGTATTTCCTTCAACTAGCACTGGCCTTCCCTTGGACCATGTTGCTCCTTTTCCTCACTTTAGCAGACCATACGAATATGTGTTAATGCCCTTACTCCCTCTGTCTAGTCATTTCGCACAAGCTTGTGAGCTGTGCATGCCTTGGCGTTCCCTCTTTTATTGTGCCATTACTCATGTGGGCACAAATCTATTCTATATTTATTACCCGCAGTGCACATACTTATTCTCAATGTGCCTATATAGTGGGACACACTCGAAACATTCCTTACATGATGATTGTTCTACTATGAGAATACAGCTCACAGATTTGAGAGCAAGGTAATGCTTCTGACATTGGTACACACTTATTTCAGTGCTAGTGCAATTCTATGATTTGGGAAGTTGTCAGATGTAAAAAAAAATATAAATCATGTGCTGTTTTATAGGTGTTTCCCCAATGACAGCTGGCCATCCTCTCACTCTGTCTTAGAACCTTGTAATCTTTTCAAGATAAAATACAGGTTCTGAGTTCCATTGCTTTAGTAACTGACTTAGGAGAGTTTTCTGCAAGTGTTGTAGGAGAAACAGCAATACAAAGACACAGCTCCCACTGTATTTCCATGTGTCTTTTGTGTTCTCAGAGCTCCTTTCTGCTTGCTGAATGCCAGTCCTATCCTAAGGTTATTATTTTTTTTATTTGTGTTTTACTTAATTAACATTTTTTCATTTATTTTACATATCAACCACAGTTTTCCCTCTCCCTTCTCCTCCTGTTCCTTCCCAGACTCCCATCTAACACCTTCCCCATCCATCTCTTCTCCATCTCCATTCAGAAAGGTGCAGGTCTCCCATGGGTTTGGACAAAGCATGACAAGACCCAACTCCTCACCCTGCATCAAGACTGAGCAAGGTAGTCCAGCATGCAGAACAGGTTCCCAAAAGTCAGCTAAATGCCAGGGACATGTCCTGATCTCCCTGCTAGAATCCTTATAAACCAAGCTACACAACTGTCACACACATGAAGAGGCCCTAGGTGGGTCCCATGCAGGCTCCCTAACTGTTGGTCAAGAGTCCTTGTGCTCCCATTAGCTCAGGTCAGCAGTCTTTGTGGCTTTCCCTATTATGACCTTGACCCTCCCCCCCTTGGCTCATATAATCCCTCCTTGCTTTCTTCAAGAGGACTCCTGGAGCTCAGCCCAGTGCTTGGTTGTGGATCTCTGCATCTGCTTCCATCAGTTACTGGATAAAGGCTCTCTGATGACAATTAGGGTAGTCACCAATCTGATTACAGTAGATGGCCAGTTCAGGCACCCTCTCCACTATAGCTAGGAGTTTTAGCTGGGTTCATCCTTGTGGATTCCTGGGAGCTTCCCTGGCATCAAGTTTCTCCCTAATCCTGCAATGCCCTCCCCACAGCAAGAAGTCTCTTTTGTTACTCTAGCTCACTGGCCTGCCCCCAACCTACCTCCCATGCCCAGCCCCCCCACCTGCTCCAGCAAGCTCCCATCCCCCCCCCCCCCCCCCCCCCCCCCCCCCGCCCCCTCCTCTGTCTCCAGTTTACCCAGGATCTCTTCTATTTCCCTTTCCCAAGGAAATCCATGCATTTCTCTTAGGGCCTTCTTTGTTTTCTAGCCTCTCTGGGGTTACAGATGGAAAAAGATCTTTACCAACCCCACATCTGATAGAGGACTGATCTCCAAAATATACAGAGAACTCAAGAAACTAGACATCAAAACACCAAATAATCCAGTCAAAAAGTGGGGTACAGATCTAAATAGAGAATATGCATCAGGAGAATCTCAAATGGCTGAAATACACTAAAAGAATTGTTCAACATCCTTAGCCATCAGGGAAATGCAAATCAAAATGACTCTGAGATACCATCTTATACCTGTCATAATGGCTAAGATCAAAAACACCCATGAAAGCTTATGTTGGAGAGGACATGGAGTATGGGGAACACTCCTCCACTGCTGGTGAGAGTGCAAACTTGTACAGCCACTTTGGAAATCAATATGGCAGCTTCTCAGAAAAATGGGAATCAATCTGCCTCAAGACCCAGCTATACCAATCTTGGTGATACACCTAAAAGATGCTCAAACATACTACATGGACATTTGCTCAACTATGTTTATAGAAGCATTATTTGTAATAATCAGAACCTAGAAACAACCTAGATGCCCTTTAACCAAGGAATGGAAAAGGAAAATGGGGTGTATTTACACAATGGAGTATTACTCAGCTGTAAACAAAAACAAAAACAAAAACATGACATCATGGAATTTGCATGCAAATGGAACTAGAAAAAAGTCATTCTGAGTGAGGTAACCCAGAGTCAGAAAGACAAACATGGTACATATTTACTCATAAGCAGATATTAGGAGTAAAGTATAAGATAACCCTCCTAAGTTTCTTAAAATATTATAGACATTTCCTTTCATTTACCACAGGAATTCAAAACCATAGAGCAAGGGAGACTGGATCTTTGCCAACTATCACTCATTTCTGCATTTTCCTGAGTGTTTTTTCTTAAATGTAGGCAAGTTTAACATTCTTTCTTCTGTTTAACTGGTTATAATCTACCTGTTAAATTCTACCTGTTCCCTTAAGATCATATTTCTAGAAAAACGTGAAGAGTTGACTCTCTCACTTCAGTCTAACTCAGTTAATTTATCATACATAAATATTTTAATTTTGATATTTATGGTGAATTTAAATTCTATTCATTTAATCAAATATCAGTAAGAAGTAATTCTCTGGAGAATTTCTGAATCATCATGTAAACATTTTATGTAGAGATCTTTTAAAGCATTTTAATTTCCTATTTTATATGTCATTATTTTCATGAATCATATTTTAAAGTTTATATAATTTATATTATGTAGTAAGCATTATATTTTACCACTAGCTTTACTTCATATCAAATATTGACAATTATGCATGTTATTACTTTTCAAATATTGTGCCTAGGAAATATTTTTAGCTTTTTCTTATAGGGTGGTTTACTTTATTAACCATCTAAGTATTTAGTTTAATTGTGATTATGTTCTATAATTTCTCCTAACAGCCCATGAAATCAGCAGCAAGAAAAATAAAAAGCACTAATGTTGATGTTGATTTCTAAATTGAAGTACAAATGCTAAAATGTTAACTATAATCTTAGTCCATAAAACTTATGACTTTCTATTAACAAAACCATTTCTTGCTCTATTTAATATAACTGTTTTGCTGTAAATCCTCATACTGCTAAATATTACAAAAATTTACAAATCTGTTTATTTGCTAAATATGTTGAATTTAAACACTTTAAATATCCTCTGAAAATTCATCTAAAACTGAAATTATATGTCATAAGCTTCAGTAGGATACTCACTTGGAAATAAATTAAAAAAAAAAACTGTTCCAGGCTTTTGGTAATTGGCTGTGTGATAATTCTTTTTTTGTTCAAGGAAAGGCAAGAAAAATTTGGATACTGATTTTCCTCACATAACACAATGAAAAGTCCTTTGAAATCTTCAGCCTTTAAGAAAATGTGTACATTTTAAATGAAATACAATTTTGAAAAATTCATATCTTGATGACATCTTTAATATCTTGATTCTGATCATGAATAACCGTTCTTGCTATTTTCAGTATGTCTTTGTTTTAACGTGAAAATATTTCAATGTGAATTGAAAGAGAGTATGTTTTAATTATATCCTATCAGTATCCATAATTCATGCCTCAGTGTAACTGATGAAACATAGAATTATTTTCTTTGAAACCCTCATCATATGACAAGTTCTGGGCAGGTAGGAGTGTCTTTTTGATGACACCTTAATTCAGATCTATGGCTATTTGATTTTCTTTGTATTTGTTTTTCTTACAGTTTTATAGTGATTTTTCTCACTATCTAATATCTTTATATCTAAAGCTCTCCAATGTTTTCTTTATTCTCTGGATAAGCTATCCTGATGGGATTCTTGAAGATATCATGTACTACCATGCTTTATTTACCTTAAGAACAGCAATTAGAGATAATATTGAATAACAGATAGTTACCCATTTGATCCATAGTCAACAGACATGGCTACAAACGAGTTTCCCTATTCTGAGAAGTTAGCATATAAGTTTCTCACATAAGAGATGAGACTATCTTTTCCATGAATTTGAATTTGAACCAAATTTTGTGTCTGGCTTTGATAGATAGAATATAACAATGAGATGTACTGTTATGTAATACAGCAGTTATGCCTTATGAAACAAGGCTAGAGTTTTTAATGATTAAAGTCCATACGTGTAGAAACACTGAAAAATGAAAGATTACTCATAAACAATCTTCCAGCTGGATGGAGTTATGTAACAAATTCCAAATGAAATGACCAAATTTCAAAACTAGCCCTAGACTTCTCACAACATCTTGAAAACAATGAGTTATTATAATGCTTCGGTTTATTAGGAAGAAACAGACAATAAGGCAAGCTGCTTTGAAACTGTGGTTAACATTAGCTATGACTATTCTCAGACATGAGTTGGCAGAAACAAGTGGGCCTGATTTGTCATGGCTCAGATCCTCATTATTCTCTAATTTGACAGAAAATATTTGTCTAAGGGGGAAATTATTTAAAATTCTTTAGTAAACATTTCAGATCTTATAACAATTCCTGTCACTCATCCTATCCATCATATCGTTAAAATAGTTGCCAGTTACTTTTTGCCACATAATAATATGATATTTGATAACTTCACAAGGTATAACCAGTCAGCTCGATAAGACAGAACTGGGGGCTTTCCAGGTCCTCAATATGGATGCTGCATTATGGCAATATAATTCATGAAAATGTTTCAAAACCAAGAATGAATAATAGGCTATAATGAACCAGAAAAATAGAAATGCCTCACTTTGTGAACATAAACATAAGTAAATGATCAGTAATATGACTTATTTTTCACTGAAATTCACATGCAATAATTTTGATAAAGCTCTGTCACTATCTTGGAAGTTATTAAGGGACATCAAATTAAAGTTCTTAAGATTCACTCAAGTGTGTGATTTGCCCAGGAATTTACAAAATATTTTACTCGAATGGAGATAACTCTCTACACATTTTCAAGTTTTGTAGATGAAGAAGTCAGAGGTTTTAAGAGCTTTTGGACACATCTGCTTTCAAGAACAATTATTTTGAATTCATCACATTGCCAGTTTCTACCTCCTCCCTAAAACAAACAGCCAAATTCAAGAGAAAAAAAAATGAATGGTAGGGAGAAGAGATCAAGGGGGAAGAAGGGAGATGAAGACATATAAAATGAGAGACAAAGACAGGGACAGGAACAGAGAGACAGAGACAGAAATAGAGACAAAATTGAGTTCCTCAAGGATATGTTTAAGTTCTAACCACCCAGAAATGTGATTTATAAGAAAATTAGGTTTTCGAAATGTATTCAGTTACATATTGATGAGATCATACAACACAAGCTGTTTCCCTAACCCTAAACAAATTGCATCCTTAAAAGTCTAGAGATTCCTCTTAAATTTCAGAGCATGACCCAAAAGATATGCAGTTTCAGACTTTTAGTATCTATAATTTTGGGATGTTTTAAAGTTTGTTGACAACCCACTTTTCTGTATTTTGTCATAATAGACTTAAGGAACCTAAAACAAAGGTTGAACTATGCCTGCACAACAACCACACAAAACTGACTACTGTACCCCCACCTATTAGATGCTCACCACCCCCCTAGAACAGAAGAGAAAAGTAAAAAGGGAATTACTAGAAGGACTTCTTTACTGCTTATATAAAATCATAATTGTAACATTGAAAGAAGTGTATGTAGAATTTTAACTCTAATACAAAAAAAAACCCTAAGCTATGTCCAATGTCACTGTTATCCTAATTATGATCTCAATTTGGCTGGTGCAAAAGTCAGATGGATTCTTGTAATAATTCATGGAATACAAATAGAATTATTAATAGATTTAAAAAGCAATTAGAAGATAACTGTGACTGACCACATTTCTACATTGAAAGATGATTTTAATTACTCCTGATTGACATACAGCCATTGATTTGGCTCGTGTGATCTTATGAGTCATAGTTAATGCTGAAAATCAAGAACGATTTGCTTTCTTTTTCCTTTCAGGCACAGCAGGTTGATTTACTGTTTACATGGCCACCTGGCTATTTAAATTATCTGGCATGACATCTTTATTTAAGGTGGACTTTCCATGGTTGGCCCAAGATTCTTATGCTAAAACAGCTGATCTACATCACTGCTGTATTATCAGGAGGTTTATATGAGGGAAATCATGGG
Source organism: Peromyscus nudipes (assembly GCA_902168325.1). Lineage (NCBI taxonomy): Eukaryota > Metazoa > Chordata > Mammalia > Rodentia > Cricetidae > Peromyscus > Peromyscus nudipes. Next base: position 22,711 of record CABHPH010000960.1, read on the forward strand.
GTTTGAGCTTCATTATTGATTTTGTCGCACAATAGCTTGGTGGGATTAAATTAAAACAATTAGAGCATTTCCTAAGCAGTATGTTACCAGTTATTTTGAGCCAAATACATTAAGATATTTAATAGATTATATTCCAGGAGAAAGAAAAGAATACATCTTTGAGAAATATGAATCCTAGGAATGGAGAGATTGCTCAGATCTTTCAAGAGACCTGAGTTTGGTTCCCAGAAGCCATGTACAAAAGGTTACAACATCCCGTAACACTCTACCTGTGAGTTTTATCAGGTGGACACCTGTACTCATGATGCATATGTTTAGTCAGGGTTATTATTGCTGTGATGAAATACCGTGATCAAAGCAACTTGTGTGTGTATCGGTGAGTGTGGGTATTTGGCATATGCTTCCACATCATTGGCCGTCATCAAAGGAAGTCAGAAAAGGCACTCAAACAGGTCAAGGACCTAGAAGCAGGAGTTGATGTAGAGGTCCTGGAGGAGTGCTGCTTCCTGGCTTGTTCCTTCTGGTTTGTTCTCCCTGCTTTATTATAGAACTTAGGATCACCAGCCTGGACAGGGCACCACTCACAGTGGGATGGGCCCTCTCGCATCAACCACTAATTAAGAATAGGACCTACAAGCTTGCCTACAGTCTCCTGTATGTCCACAAGATAAGGAAGGCTGTACACCACAAACCTACAGCCACCATGGTGCTAAAAGATAAAAAATGAAACAAAAAAACCCTGTGTTTCCACTAAAATCAGGAACAAGATACGCTATCTGTGCTTTTCTACTCAGTATAGTGCTTGAAGTCTTGGAGCAATAAGACATGATAAGCATAAAAAACAACATTTTAAATGGAATATTTAATAATGAAATAATTGTTTTTTAAAGTGACATTTGCAGATTTTCAATCCAGTTGTGAAAAATAATTTTGCTATTTTGCAAATAATATATTTGATTAAGTATGTATAATTTTAATTATCATTTAGTACATGTAATATATACAAACAGTTACTTATTTAAATAAGAAAGGCTATGATTGCCTGTCTTATGAAATTCTGGGGACTGAACTCAGGACTTCTTATCCTCTACCAACCTGGCTATACCATGAGCCTATTTATATATGTTTACTGCTTTTAATCTCCATGACATCTCCTGCATTAAACTATATTATCTGATTAAAATTTGTTCTGGTCAGCCACTCACAACACCAGGGAGGCTACCTGGAAAACAGGACCCCAAGAAAGACACGGGGATCGTCCAATGATGGAGAAATGGATGAGATCTACATGAACAGACTGGACGTGAGTGGGGATAATGAGGGGCGAGGGGCGAGGGAAAGAGAACTTGGGGGAGCGGGAGATCCCAACTGGATCAAGTGCAGAGAGGAAACACAGGGAATGTTCATGATAAATGAAGACCGCATGAGAATGGGAAGAGGCAGAGTGCTGGAGAGGCCCACGGAGATCCACGGAGATGCCCCCACAATAGACTGCTGGCAATAGTCGAGAGGTAGCCCGATCTGACCTACCCTGGTGATAGGATGGCCAAACACCTTGATTGTCGTACTAGAAGCCCCATCCAGTGACTGAGAGAACTAGATGCAGATATCCACGGTCAGGCCCTGGGTGGAGCTCCAGGAGTCCAATTGGCGAGAAGGAGGAGGGTTTATGTGAGCTAGAGTTGTTGGGACCAGGGATGGATGGAATACAGGGACAAGTGGCCAAACAAATGGAAACACATGAACTGTGAACCAATGGCTGAGGGGCCCCCAACTAGATCAGGCCCTCTGAATGGGTGAGACAGTTGATTGGCTTGATCTGTTTGGGAGGCATCCAGGCAGTTGGACCGGGTCCTGTGCTCAGTGCATGAATTGGCTGTTTGAAACCTGGGGCTTAGTAGAGACCCTTGGCTCAGCCTGGGAGGAGGGGACTAGACCTGCCTGGGCTGAGTCCACCAGGTTGATCTCAATCCTTGGGGGAGCCTTTGCCCTGGAGGAGATGGAAATGGGGGGTGGGCCGGGGAGAGGGGGGCGGGGTGGCAGGAGGGGTAACGGGGTGATCTATGACTGATATGTAAAGTTGAATTATATTGTAAAATAAAATAAAATAAATTATAAAAAAAAATTTGTTCTTGGAATGATATATGAAGTGTGGTCCCCAACTTTTCTCAAAAGTTCAGTAGTAAAAGGTAGAATTTCCACTCCAGTGCAGTTCTGACTATACACCTCTGATGTGATAACCCTAGAAATTTATGGCTCAAAATGAGTAGCATGGAGAAATGGATAAGCCAAAACAGCTATGGGGAACATCAACATGTGAATTGTTCAAACAAAAGCCTACAAACAAGACAGAACTTTAAGAGAAAAACCAAGAAAGGAGTCTTGTGGGGAAGAGTGCTGAAATATGTATTATTTTTCAGTGAAATTGATTTTGGATACCAAGCAAAAGAAAAGGGAGACTATATTGTAGAGTATGAAAATAATGACCGGGGAAGGCTATGTTACATGCTTTCAACGATTTCAGTCTTCAGCTTCTGAGTTATAGCAAGATAAAAGATCATCTAGAAATGACATGCCCTTTCAGGAAAGTTGCGAGTATTCTCTGGTGAGATCCAAATTTCATCAAAGTGAGAAGAGCAAGCGGTGTATAAACTACCTTCCAACTAAGGCTTCTGAGAAGGTAGCCTTGGCAGCAGGGATGAGCCTTCAGAGTTGTTGAAACTGGAAGGATACTGTTCTTTTTTTTTTAACTGAGCAAAAAATAACCCTGGTAAAGAAACTTTATTTTAAATCTGTTAATGTTTATTCTAAAAATAACAGCTATGAGATGACCAAAGGCTTAACATGTTGTCAAACTACATTCTAAATATTTATGTTTTTTTTTATTACACAATATTTATTTATTTATTTAAATTGCACATGTGTCTATAAGTGCATAGGTGTGCATGTGCCATGGTATGAACATGGATGTCAGAGGGCAACTTGCAATAGCTACTTCTCTCCTGCAACCATTTGTTCCCTGGAGCTAGACCTCAGGTCACCAGGGGGAGCTGAGAGAGTCAGTACCCACTGAGTAATCTCACTCATCCTAAGTGTTCATGTTTATGCCCATACATTAGTGCAGCTGTCAGTGTTGGTTAGTGGTGGGCCAAGATTATTAAAGAGATTCATAACTGGTCATAATGTTGAAAATCATTGACTGTTGAATGCTCAGCCTAGAGCCTACATAGGCTATCTAGATCACTTGCTTCAAGCTTAGGGAACACTACAGAGGAGGTGGTAGAGAATATGTAGAAGTAAAGAACGGTTAGGAATGCTATGAAAAGCTGTATTATGGACACTGCATGGTGGTTGGACACCTAAACTCACAGCAGCAGTCGGTACCTTCCCAGGACATGCATAAGATCCTGACAGCCAAAGCCCCATCATGGATGTTGCTCTCACATCTTCCCTACAGAGTTGTAGGCACTCAAGGGTTACTGGGGAGAGATGAATACTATTCCTCAGTGGTGTAACCATTTGTACATTGCCCTTGCTCAAGTAAATAACCCACTACATGCTCATTTAGTATCTCTAAATACATGCAGTGAGTCATATACACAAGAAAAAAGACATGGAAGGTGAGGGGCATGTTGGGAAGATAAGGATTTTGGGAAGATGTAGAGGATAAGAGAAGATAAGGGAGAAATATGATCCAAGTACATTACATTTGAATGAAATAATGAAATGATATTATAAAAATATTTTTAAAAA
>CABHPH010000960.1:31463-42516 GCA_902168325.1 Peromyscus nudipes
TTTTTTTTTTTAGGATTTTTAGGAAAATTAGAATTATTGAAAAGTCCCACTAACCAATTGTGTTAGACATCAAAGTTCCTGGAAATACTCACTCAACAGCTGAAATTTATACTAGACTGAGGTTTTCATTTTTTGCTTAGATACTGAGCACTCAATTTACTTTATGTATTTAACCACTTAGCAGGATATTTTTCATCTATTTAACTGTCACCTATACTTCATATTATATGTGTGTGTGTGTGTGTGTGTGTGTGTGTGTGTGTGTGTGTGTGTTTCCCAGCATGGTGTAACATATTTGTTGCTTCTGAAAATACAACCTCTGAATACTTTTGCTTGTATATTTTAGCCACTTTTAGTGAGATACCAGAAAAATCATGAGCAATGACATTTCCAAACCTTTTTTTAAAGGTCTACATCCCTAGACGTCTTAGTTAGGTTTTCTATTAATGCTATGAAACTCCATGGACAAAAACTTGAAAATAAGAGGGTATTTGCAGTTATACCCCTCAGACCACACATCAATACCAAGGGAAGTCAGGATAGTAACCTGTAGGCAGTAACTGAAGAAGAGGCCAAGAAAGAATTCTGCCTCTAGGTTTGGTCAGCCTGCTTTTCTAACTAGCTCAGGACTACCTTCACTATTATGGCACATGCCAGAGTAAGCTGGGACCTGCCACATCAATCCTTGATCGAGACAATGCCAACAGCTTGTTCACAGGTCAACCTGATGAGAACATTTTCTCAATTTTTGCTCCCTCTTTAGAAAGGACACTGGCATGTGTTATTAGAGAAATCTAGCCAGAACATTAAGGCAACTAACTTCATTAGTGTGAGAAGATCATTGCAACCCAGATTTCATGTGCACCATGAACTTTGTCCTGTAAATATTCCTTTCAGAGCCATACTTGACTCTTTTGAATTTAGGATGGATAAACATTTATTACACGTTTTATCTTTACAATGAATTGTCTTTATATTTCAATCATTGTTATACCTGTGAGTTAATGAATTGAACCTCTGAGCCACTGTTTCCTCCCAGAAAGAAAGAAAGAGGTGTGTTTTGCACGTGTTCTTCCTGCAGTGTCTGGATTTATGCTTTAGTATGACTGATTTTCTTGCTAACAAAGTTAGCAACAACATCAAATATTCATTAACTAGGGACTCTATGTCAGACCCCGTTATACATGCAATCAATCAAGTAAAGAAAAGTCTTTAACCATGTCTCTCAAATTCCAATGAAAGAAAATAGAATGCATGTTGTGGCCAACAACAACACAAAGAAATATACTCAATTTTAAATTGGCATAAGAATAAATGAACCAGAAACTGGAGACAGGCTATACAAAATATGGAAATAGAGGCTCCAAATTTGAGTGTCTGAAAATGATGTTTAAGAAAGATTCTAGGGCTGGGCGGTGGTGGTGCATGCCTTTAATCACAGTACTCGGGAGGCAGAGGCAGGCGGATCTTTGTGAGTTCGAGGCCAGCCTGGTCTACAGAGTGAGATCCAGGAAAGGCGCAAAGCTACACAGAGAAACCCTGTCTCGGAAAAAAAAAAAAAAAAAGATACTAGGAACTCATGAAAAGTACAGGTAATGGAAGAAATATGCCCAAATAAAATACAAAGCTGAGTAAAGATATTTGGATTTCAAGTCTTATTTAAAGGATGACAAAATAACACTCTGTGCTATATTTATGATCAGTGACAAAATTCATGTTGAAGAATATAGATTTGTATATTCAAAATAAAGTACAAATCAAAATGAGCACATCTCGAGGCCCCAGAAAATGAGTCACTGGGCCAATGGATGAGTGAAGTTACTGTGAGTCTAACAAATATATGAGATTAAACTCCTTAAAAAAATAAAAGCTTCTTTTTAAAAATAGTTTTAGAGCTGCTGGTCCATTGTTGCTTGACCTCTATTTAAAGCCTCTGGCCATGCAGCAACACATCACTGTGGGGTGCTCCTCACTGACAAAATTTACCTTGTGGCAGGTCATGGAAGTGATATGAAGATATGAAAACAATCATTTATCTACACTAAATTTAAGTCTCCAGTGATCTAAAATCTCCCACAGAACACACAGAAAGGTTCCATCCATGTTTTCCCTTTATCAAGATGAATTCTAAGATGTTAACACTTGGCATTGTGTGAAAATTTTCCATATGGAAACAGCACAACCTTACTTTCTTCACTTCCTCTATTAACACTTTCCCATGCTCATCCCCTTCTGCCTGCTACTTCCACGTCCCTTATGGTCACATTTGGCTTTCTCTCTTGTTCTTTTTCTTCTTTTAGATTCACGTATGGCAGAAATGAGATATTCTCTGTGACCAGCTTGTTTCTCTTTACATGGTGGTATCCTATTCCCTCTTTTATCTTATAAAAGGCATAACCACATCTTTCTATGTGGCTGATACATACATGATTTAATACATATGGCACCTTTACTTTATCTGTGATCATTTTCTGTTCACTTAGGTAAATTCTGTATTGGACTATTGTGAGTAAAGACACACTAAATGTAGGTATGAAAGTATCCTAATATTAAACTTGATTTCCTTCACTTTATGGATATGTATTTTTATAGCTGTTCCTCTTTTCCATCAAATGAATATATCTAATTGAATATATCTAAAACATTTGATTTTAACAATAACTTTGGTAGTGTCTAGTTATTTATTATTAAGGCCTGAAAATGCATTCTTTAAGAAGTATGTTTCCCAGAGACTTATAGCGTGGAAAGTCTAAAATAAATGCTATTTCGTAAGTTATAATAAAACAAATGCTATTTCGTAAGTCTGGCCTCTGGGTCTGGTCTTTAGTTTATAAATGATGCCTTTTTTTTCAGACCTGGAATGCTGTAAGGAACTCACTAGCCTTCTTGTGTCTCTTCTGTAAGGTCAATAGCTAAATTCATGTACATCTATATGTGTGTATATATATATATAAATAACAAATATAATCAGAGATACAAAACCAAAAATAACATTCCTTTTTCTCTGTAGAATATCTCAAGAAAATGATGGAAAACTTTCCCATTTCTTCTTCCCTGTTCTATCTTTCCATATTCCCTCACTTCATTTTACTTTAGATCAGCAATGCTTTTCTTCGTATTTCTTATAAAATCATGGATTCTACGGCTTAGACAGTTATTTGCCAGTGTTTTTTGCTTATGGTTAATCTCATAAATTTATTTTTAAATACTTCTTTATTCCAATAAACAGACCAGCCCTGCTTTAGAGAAATATTTTCTTTTCATTTTCTTCTCTCTTATTTTTATTTAATAAAATACCTACACAAGGTAAAACCACAAGCTAAAACTCTGTCTATAACTTTGGGGACACCCACAGGACTATATCATGCTTGTTATTTTTCACTAGCCTTCTTGAATTAAGATATTCTGAAAATGTTCCTATGTTACCTCTTTTAAAGTTTTTGTTTAGGTTTTTTTTTTTTTTGTTTTTGTTGTTGTTTTGTTTTTTTTTCCTATTTGACAGTTTTACAGGGAAAGGATATTTTGAACAACCATTATCACTAAGAATAACTTTCTATTTTACGGTGATTATGTTAAAAACAGAAGTTCTAAATCCGTTATAGAAACACCATGGGTTTCATTGCCTCTCTAGAACAGCATCCTGTATACGGGAGTCAGTCCATGACAGTGGCTTTTTGCTAAGTGTGACAAGAGCAAAGAGATGAGGATCACGACATGATGTGCGGACATTAGAGTATGGTGCCACCTAATGAGCTCTCCCGTTCTCTCCGAACTGTAATGTTACTGGCCCTGATGCTTGCCATCTACCACCATCCAACTTGGTAATGCCGGGAGAATCCCTTGTTTTCTTCCACTCTCAGGAAGTCAGCCTGGAATTTCCAGATGGACTGCTCTTGGCAACTCTCCTTTCTTTGAATGAAGACTGACAATTTAATTCTTCAAATAGAGCCCATTATGGATTGGATTTAAATTTGTTGTTAAAAAAAAAAGTAATATCACCATGACCATATTGATTAAAAAGAGTAAATAACTATTGTTTCTTCGTCTCCTTGATGGGAAAAATGTAATCAAGTAAGACTCTGTGAATTTTCAGTGTAAATGCTGACACAATTAAAACAAGTGAAATAACATGAACGCAATATTCATGGGAAAGTGGTATCACTTCAAAGAGATACAATTTCAATTAAATTATTTATACATGCAGGTATATATGCTTATGCTGTGGATATCGCTCTGTATGCTGTGAATGTGTTGCTCTGATTGGTTAATAAATAAAGTGCTGATTAGCCAGTAGCCAGGCCGGAAGTATAGGCAGGACGAAGAGAGAGGAGAATTCTGGAAACAGGAAGGCTGAGTCAGGAGTCACCAGCCAGACACAGTGGAAGCAAGATATGAAGGCAGAACTGGAAAAAGGTACCAAGCCATGTGGCTGAACATAAATAAGAATTATGGGTTAATTTAAGAGTAAGATCTAGCTAGCAAGAAGCCTGAGCCATTAGACCAAACAGTTTTAATTAATATAAGCATCTGTGTGCCTATTTGGGTTTGAGCGGCTGCGGGCCCAGGCAGAACTGGGGAAAACTCCAGCTATGTGCTTAAATATTTTATATATATATATATATATTTGATTTAAAATAAATATGAAATATGTTTCCCTATGGATTTTTGGATCACCCTTGGTGTTTTTAAACCCTCTTCTCACCTTCTCCCCTGTAGTAATGTGTGTGTGTGTGTGTGTGTGTGTGTGTGTGTAATATTTGATCAGGCCTGAACTTTATGCCAGGTGTCTTCCTTAGTAGATTTCTACATTAAATTTGAGACAGCATCTCTCATTGTTCCTGGAGTTTAGCAATTATGATAGAATGGCAGGGCAATGATCAGCCTCTCTTCCGTTTTCCCACTTCTCCAGCACAGGACTCACTGGTACAGGCCACCATTCTCATCTATTTAAGTGGCTGCTGGGTGTTTGAGGTCAAGCCCTCATGCTTGTGAAGCAAGTGTTTTGCTGATAGAATCATCCAACATCCTGCATTGTATTTTTATTAAAAATAATTTTAAAAGGGTCTTTCAAAAGAAGCTGAAAGAATAAAATTGTCTGTGCTAATTGAATCAGGTAACTGGAGAGCCTGGTTAAGCTACTCAATCACCTTTTCTCAGAATATACGTCTAATTATTTCTCTTGAAATGCACATTCATTATTTACTGCTTAGTTTTGCAATAACTATAGACATTGTGGTATCTTTGCAAAGTCCAGAGGGTCTTTACACTACAGACTCGTTTGTCATTGTTTCCACACAGCATTCAGTTTTCAGTCTCACCAAGCCTCCTGCTTCTCTCACGTTCTCTACTCTGTGATACTGTCATGCTGATGTCCACATTTAGATGATATTTTGTCATCCCATGTATCTTGACAAAAAATTGATTCATCTTTTCTCATTGTGAATATTGGCTCCTAACATAGGCGTATACCCTTGCCACTGAAATAAATTTTTCTATTATAATACCCACTTCATGTCACTGTAATTTATGAATTACTACAAATTTCTAGAAAATTGTATCTTTCCAAAAACAAGCTGTGTGCTTTATGATATTTCTTGGTCAAAAGAGGAATTCAAAAAGTGTTTTATAGTTTGTAAACAAATAAAGAAATAAAAAGTTACAGACACATGTACAGAAAAATAATATATTGAAATATTACATATTTTAAAAAGTGAACACGAAATATTCTGGAAGCTAAAAATAATTAAACATATATTTTTAAATTTGAGTTTCCAGATAAAATCCAAGATACTTAAATTTTAAGTTCATATAAATAGCAAGTGTTTGCTGTGTAGGTATAGCAAATGTATCCCAACATTAATTAATGTATTCCAAAACATTTGCTGATAGCTGTGGGAATTCTTTCCATTCAGCCAATGGCTTTGGGGTAGAAAGCCCTAGGGTTTGGTCTTGCCTGCGTACATGACCACTTACGAGCAGAAGGAGGGAGGTCGTGTACTCTCTTGGGTGGCCAGGATCAGATCAAGCAGTATGGAACAGCTTACATTGTTTCCCATTGTTCTTGGAGAGGACAGTGGCAGCTGGGCCAGCAAGATCAGCAGCAACGTCTTCCTTGTTCTATATTAGTGTGTCTGTATTTACCACTGCACTCGTTAATGAATTATTAGACATTTGTGGGTTCACACTTCCATGGCGCCCAATGTGGGGCATGAACCTAGGACCCTGAGATTAAGAGTCTCATGCTGTCTGTCTGAGGACTCTTCCAGGGCTCTCTCTAACCAAATTCGCTCCATGTAGTCCATTACAGTTGTGCTTAGGACTCACAGGTCAGTCAGCTCCTGGAATGCCAAGACAGCCCTGAGGGGCGCGTTCTAGGACCTGCTTTAGGGCCACACCTGAGACACCTGCTGGTCAAACATGGTTATTACATCCTAAAATCCTGTTAGGAACCAGCCATTCAAATCTGTGGGTCAATCAAGAGTATTACACCTATAATAATCTTCCCAAGATTGTAATTGAGGTAAATGACTTGATAAATTTAAACTTTAGACTGATAAATAAGAAAAAATAAGTAAGTAAGTAAATAAGTAAATAAATAAATAAATAAATAAATAAATAAAGTTTACAATTTTTATTGACTTCTACCACAATGACAGGAAATATCACTGAATAATAATAATAATTATTTTTTTTTGGTTTTTTGAGACAGGGTTTCTAAGCAGCTGCAGGATTGCAGGGCCAGGGAGGACCAGAGAAAATGTATTTTTACTTCAAAATTTCCAGGAGAAACCACAAAATGAATATTTTGGCAGATTTCTATGAATTATCAAATATCAAAGCTAAGGGTGTGAATAAATAACATTATAGTTAGACATAGGGGCAGATGTGATTATAATTACAACAGAATCATGGCATGCAAATTGGCCTCTTCAGAAGATAGATGCTCAGTTCTTAGGGATTGGAACACTATCTCAGGTAAACAAAGCTCAAGATGGTTGAATGTATGGGGCCAGAAAGACAGAGAGGAAAATTGAGACCATATGTGGCTAATGTAGCAGTGAATCTATGGGAATATTATCTGTCACAACAATGGAATCCCCAGATTAACATTCCTCCAATCTCATAAATGTACCATAAACCAACTCATGTTTCTGGGAAAAATACTATAAGACACTATAAAAAACAGACAATGACCATTCAGGTGGTACAATAACAAGACACAATAGCTGTTGATCTCTCAGAGGTACCAATGGCCCTACCCTTAAAATGGTTAACTGAGAAACCTGTCTTGGTTGGGCAATGGCCTGTATCATCAGAGAAATTACTCATCTTAGAATTGCAGTTTCAGGAGCAGCTAAATGCTCAACATATTGAAGAATCCACCAGCCCTTGGTATTTTCTGGTATTTGTTATTAAAAAGAAATCTGGAAAATGGAGAATGCTGACAGATCTGAGAGCCATAAATAAGGTAATTTAGTTGATGGGCTCTCTACAGCCTGGAATGCATTTGCTTCTCTGTTACCTAACGGATGGTCTATTATAATTATTGACTTAAAAGACTGTTCTTCACTATAACTCTATAAGAAAAGAATAAGGAAAAAAATTTGCCTTCATAGTACCTACTTATAATAATTCCTAGCCTATTAAGAGATATCAAATGTATGTTTCTCCCACAGAGAATGTTAAATAGTCCCAACCTGTACCAATATTATGTGCAAAAACCATTGGAAATAATTCATGTACAGTATCCACAATCTATAATTTACCATTATATGGACAATATCTTATTAGATGATTCAAAGGTAGATACTTTAGAAAAAAATGTTTGAAGAAGTAAAGAAAGCTTAGCCTTACTGAAGGTTACAAATTGCTCCTGAAAAAAAAATGGGGAGATTCTATTAACTACTAAGGATATAAAATAGGTATACAAAAGATTCGAACCCAAAAGGTACAAATAAAGAGAGATCAATTGCAGACTCTTAATGACTTTCAAAGATTGCTAGGAGACATTTCCAATTTATGGCCTACTATTGGTATAAAAAAATCATGAACTGAGTAATTTGTTCAAAACCTTATATGGTGACAAGGACTTAAATACCCCAAGAGAATTATCAGCTGAAGCTAAGAGAGAATTGGCTTTGGTAGAAAAGAAATTACAGGATGCACATGTGGATTATGTAGGATTCAGAGTTTAATTGCATTCTGATTATATTACCCTCCACACATTCACCTACAGAGATTTTATTGCAGAGGAAAGATATTATATTGGCATCAATATTTCTACCACATAAACAGCATAAGAAATTAAAAACATATGTGGAAAACATTTCTGATTTGATTTTAAAAGGAAAATTAAGACTTCATTAGCTGACAGGAATGGACCCAGCAGAAATTGTAGTACCTTTAACGAATGAGGAAATTTCCTTTTTATGGGTAGAAGATGAATATCGGCAAAGAGCTTTCAGTAATTTTTCTGGAGAGATTATAACAGTTATCCTCAAAGCTAGAGACTTAAATTCATACAAAGAACCAGTTGGGTCCTTCCTCATATTGAATGGGGAGCACCAATCTCTGGAGCCCCTATGGTCTATACTGATGCAAATAAATCAGAAAAGGCAGGTTACAAAACAGGGAACTTAAGCAAAGTGGTTCAAAGCCCTTGTTATTCTGCACAAAAGTCAGAATTGTATGCCATTCTCATGGTACTAATAGACTTCACAGAACCTAGCAATATAGTAACTGACTCTCAATATGCAGAAAGAGTTGTTTTACATATTGAAACCACTGAAATTATTCCTGATAAAACAAAATTAACTTCGTTATTTGTACAATTACATAAAATAATCAGAAATAGGAGTCATCCTATATATACTACACATCAGATCCCATGTAGGTCTATCAAGTCCTCTACACAAGTTAATGATGAAATTGATTAGTTATTAATAGGAAATGTGCTGCAGGCCTCAGAATTTTATAAAACATACCATGTCAATAGCAAAGGTTTGAAAAAGTGTTTTTCTATTACTTGGTAACAAGCCAAGGAGATTGTAAAAAGTGTCCTACTTGTTCCTTCTATAACCAAACTCCATTACCTGCAGAAAATAACCCTAAAGGCATACAAAGAAGTGTAATTTGGCAAATGGATGTGTTTCATTTTGCAGAATTTGGAAAAGTAAAATATATACACTGCTGTGGATATCACTCTGTATCAATAAAGCACTGATTGGCCAGTAGCCAGACAAGAAGTGTAGGCGAGACTAACAGAGAAGAGAGGAGAAGGAACAGGAAGGTGAAAGGGGAGAGACTGTCTGGAGCCGCAGTGAGGAGAAGGAAGATGTAAAGTACCGGTAAGCCACGAGCCACGTGGCAAAGTAGAGATTAATAGAAATGGGCTAAATATAAGAGTAAGAGCTAGACAATGATAGGCCTGAGCTAATGGCCAAGCAGTTTAAATAATGTAAGCGTCTGTGTGTTCATTTTATGAATGGGTTCGGTCAGGGAACCAGGGACTGGCGGGACTTGGGAGCTGGAGACTGGCGGGACTTGGAAGCTGGAGAGAAGCTCTCCAGCAACAATACACCATACAATAGATAACATTTTCAGGATTTAAATGGGCAACTGTGTTGAGTTCTGAAGTGACTGATGCTGTAAATACACACTTATTATAAGTCATGGCCATCCATGGGACTATCTGAACAAATTAAGACTGACAATGCTCCAACATATGTCTCTAACAAAATGAAACAATTTCTTGTATATTATAATATAAAGCATATTTCAAGCAGACCACACAATCCAACAGGACAACAGTTGTAAAAGATCTAATTGCACTTTAAAAGAAATGTTTAATAAACAGAAGAGGGGAACTTAGACCCCCAGAGATAGACTATATAATGCTTATTAACCTTGATTTTTCTAAATGCTGTGCAGAGACATTGGACAATAGAAAAAAAAACTGCTGAGTTAAATCAGCCTGTGTACTTTAAAGCTATGTTGATTTCAGAATTAAAACCAGGATATGTGTTACATTGGGGGAGGAGTTTCGCTATTGTTTCCACAGAAGAAAAACTATAGACACCATCAAAATTAATATTCAATTTGAACAGGAGAGACCTTTTAATAAGAAGTGATAGTTTATCTACCAATGTGATAATTCTTCAGGCCAATAGGGGTAGCGGCAAGGTTTTGTTTTTGTCTTTACAGGAAAATAGAAATACCCATCTTCAAGAAGTCAAAAGACCCTGAACATCTAGACATCTAAAGAAGCAGGTAAAACTCTCCAAAAAAATTACCTTTTGGAATAATCTCTGTAATTTGCCAATTACCTACGGTCTGGACATTTAGTATGTGTTTCTTGCTTGATGTTGTTCTTGTTGGTGTAGTTCCATTTTTGTTTATGTTATTACCCTTTCTTTCTTCTGGACAACACTTGATAATTGTTCTTTGCGTTAGGATTAGAACCCTTTTATTTAGACAAAAATGGGGAAGTGTGGGAATTCATTCTTTCAGCCAGTGGCTTTGGAGCAGAAATCCCTAGAGCATGGTCTTGTCTGTTTATGTGACTACTTAAGAGAAGAAGAGAGGTTGAACACTCTCTTGGGTGGCCAGAACCAGATCAAATGGCATGGAGCAACTTGCAGTTGGTCCCCATTGTCCTTAGGAGAGCAGCAGCTGGACCAGCAGAATCAGCAACAATATCTTCCTTGCCCTGTACTAGTGAGTCTGTATTTCCACTGTACCCTTTAATAAACTATTAAATAGACTTTTGTGTGTTCACACTTAAACTGATTTATTAGAGTGTCTTATAAACTGTGACCAAGCTAGTCCAACAATGGCTGTCTTCCCCTGGATTGTTTAAGGAATCTAATAGTTGTTCTATCCATGAGGCTGGATGTCTCAACAGGTCTTCAGTATCTGTCAGAATTCCAAAGAAGTAGGCTCTTTCTAATACTAGTTAATTGAGAACTAAGGTAAGCAAGCAAAAATCAAAAACTTCTGTCTTCCATGCCCTTTATACAGGTTGCCATGAGAAGGTGTGGTCCAGATTAAAGAT
>CABHPH010000960.1:42526-105272 GCA_902168325.1 Peromyscus nudipes
AGAGAGAGAGAGAGAGAGAGAGAGAGAGAGAGAGAGAGAGAGAGAGAAATAGGGCTGGTGGGGACTTTTGAAATATCAAAGCCCATCCCTAGTGCAATAACTCTTCCAACAAGGCCATACCTATTCCAACAAGGACACAGCTACTTCAACAGTCACACTTCCTAATCCTCCTGTGACATCTCATCAGTTTGTAATTAAGCATGATAATATATGAGAGGCCAATCTCATTCAAACCACCACTATTTATGTATCTATGTATCTATCTATCTATGTATCTGTCTATCTATGTATCTGTCTATCTATCTATCATCTATCTATCTATCTATCATCTATTTTCATGAGATATTATTTGTTGTATAATAAGTGACATATATTTATCAATCTACAGTTTCATATATTGAATTTAACAACACTAACTTGCATATAAGTTATTGTGAAAAATCTAAAAACATTGTATTATCAGAAAGCTTATAAAGACTAGAATATGTTTTCAGAATGACTTTGGATATTTTGAATTAAGTCAAGCCCAAACAAAAATCTATTGAGTAATAGAGTAGAAGATACAGAAAAACTCACAGTAGGAGTACATTTCAATTTTTCCATTGGTATTGTCAAATGTACACAGCCATGCTTGCACACAGAAAGGGATGCAAACTTGCATAATTTAGAATTTAGGCTCTATTACAATGAATAAAATGCTTGCTTGGTTAGTTTATATAGGAGCCTAGGGACAATGTACTAAATTAAAATGCCATTTATTGTGGTTTTGTGATAAGATCTTTTAGAATTTTGAGAATCTCTTTATAATTGTTAAATCTGTGGGGCATTAGTTCATTTAGTAAACATTAAAGCCGTGCATGGTGAAATTTTTATTCCCTTAGATAGATTTTTTTAAAGCCAAAGCTACTTGAAGTTTTGAAATAACTTCTTTCATATACATTTAAACAATGCTGTGCAAATGTTCAATATTGTATGCCTAGAAGAAAATGAAGTGAGATAGTATGTATGGACAAAATGTGTCATCTGATTCAGCTTGGGCTAAATGAAAATATCTGTAATTATTTTCTCTCAGAGGGAAAATATGAGGAGAGATTAAAATGTACAGTCACATAAGCCCAATAAAAGGTATAGAGAAGCTTCAAAAACTACTAACAGTGTATTACAATAATAAATGTAAAAAAGATGGACATGGTGGTTCACATATATAATCCTAACACCTAAGAAGTGAAGGCAGGAGAATCAGGATTTCACGGTCATTTGGAGCTAGTTACAAAGAGACTTTGAAGCCAACTTGATCTACATGATGGTCATATATGTGTATTACACTGATTTTTAAACTAGTGTTTTTGAAAGATTAAAAACTGTTAAGAGATTGGTAAATGTATAAGCTGACAAGAGTGTTAGAATCAAAGGCTGATTGTTGGGAGAGAAACAGTGTAGGATGGAGGAAGTTCAAGTAAGTCCACATACATTGTATGTATATATTTCACAGGTACATAGTATGAGAAAGAAACAGATGAGGATTGGAAATGTACAAATATTTCAGGATACTTCATTTTAAAGATCCTAGTTGAAATCATTAGATAACAACTAAGTAGAATCAAATATAAAAGTTTGTGAAGTATTGAAGTAACAATACTTAATAAAAAATTATATTCATAGTCATGCATAAGTTATGTCTTTATCATTTATTCGAAGAAAATGAGTTTGACTTATAGTGATAAGGATGCTTAGTAAACTTAAACTCTCATTAAAATCAATTAAATATACATATGAGATGTTATTAAGGTGAATGGAAATGCTCCATCTGGAAGAGACAACTTTCTGAAAACATTCTAAAAAATTAAAATGTGATTAAAATAAGCAAAACAAATATAAACTTCACACAGATTAGTCTAACGTGTGTTTTCTGACAATGTATACAAAATAATATTTCCCCCAATATTAGCATTTTAAATAGTCTGTTTTTATTTCCAAGAATGATTGCTATGGGTGTTTTAAGATCAACTTATTTGCAATGACAGAATGATTGTTTTTTCTATCAAAGTTTATTATGTACACAAAAACTAATATGTTATTCTTTACATGCTCCAATAAACATGCCAAGCCAGAAATCTTTCATATTTAAGCAGTATAAAAGTGATAGAAAATAGTATTTGAAATTAAGACCTGTGATTAATATTCACTTTAAATGAAAACAGACATATGTGATACATGGAAAAACACTTCTATGCAGTCAAATTCATAAGAATTTTATGTAGCTGTGTGGTCGCTACATGAGTGTGTGGGTTCACGCGGGTCCGTGGAATGAAGACACAGAGGCATCTTAAGAATGAATTTAGCCTATCATGGCTGCAGGGAGGTCCAGCCTTGACGGACTGAAGCACCAGCCCTTCGCCTAGGGCAGTTTTATTTCTCTCCAATACAGTTTAGCCACTTAATTTCCATATGCTCAAACAAACCTGAAAGGGACTCCCAACAATACAATGCCAAGTACAAATTCCTCGATTTGTCAGGTACCAAGGTTTTCCATGTTTCCTGAATCAAGTTTTGCATAGGCCTTTGTATCCTTGGGAAACTCCAAGACAGGATTCACATAGAGGGCAGCAAGGGAAACAAAAGGTGTCTGCTAAACAAAGGACGGATTAGGGCTAGGTGCTACTCTCTGGAGCCAGGCCAGGTGCAGTTCAGCAGAAATGCCACTACAGTTTTATATTATTCATAAGATGATGACTTGTTAATCAAGAGAACATTGTCTCAAATTCCCCCTGTTCAGGAATGCTTGGATATATTCTTTCATAGTAGAAAGACTTCTGAATAAAAAGAATGCAACATGAACTCTTGCTAATACATTTTCTATTTTATAAATGAGATAAATGTAATATTACTTGTGCCAAAATGACACAATTAAGCATTGGAATGTATGGGTTTAATATATGTTATTAAATCTTGCAGCAAACCTTTACAGGAGGGAAGTCCCATTAACCATTAAATGTACTTCTTTGAAAGTATTACAGAGACATACTGCTCACCAAAATCCCTACTCAGATCCCATTATGATCATACTCCATACTTTCAGTAAATATAATAGAAATAGAAGCTTTAAATAAAACCAATTTAGTGTGTCTGAATTGGAAGTTTAACCTTAAGAAGTTCTCAAATTAAGGATTACACACAGAAGCAGAGTCTCACTGTAATGACTCCAGCAGGAAACATTTTCATAAGATCCCCATTTATCTAGTTTTAAACTCCTTCATTTTATTGCTGTCATATTGGGGGTTATAACATGAGCTGTACACAAAGCCAACCTGGAGAAAGAAATCATTTGAGCCAATAATTTATTAAGGAGGCCAGTTCCAGTTCACAGGAGTAAGAAATAAGTACATGGATTCAAGCAAAGATTAATAAGATATTATGAAAATTAAATATGGTTTCCAGGTGCCACAAACTGTATTTCATGACTACTTTTGGAAAAAAGGAGAAATAACTTATCTCTAGTTCTTTCTCCCAATCTTTTAAAACATTCCTCTCTATAATAAAATGTCCCGTTATAGGAAGGCGAAATAGTGTGTTTATAAGAAAGATGGAGTTTTGATATGTGAGAGCCATGGTTTAGGCTGATATGAGATGTCATTAGCCTGTAGTTTTTAAATTATTTGTCATAGCTCATAGGCTAGAGAAAAGGCTAGGAATTTACTACCTGTGATACAGTGAGTGCCTGGTTCAGAGAAAACAATTAACTGAATCATTAAGGATTCAAGAGGGACTCATCAACAGCAGGTCCATGGACAACATTACTGGAGGTAGAATGTTTTTCTTTTTACCACAATTTAGGTCTCTTATAAGCTCAACAATTTCAAACAAATATAAAAAAATAATCCAGAAAATATAAATTAAAGGACACTTGCCAAATTCAGTGAATGCCTTACTAAATCTGAGAAATTTAGCAAAGAAAGATGAGAAAAAGCCCAGAGAGAAGACCCTGACAACAATCTTGCTTGGGACTCTGCAGATGTTGTTAGTCACATAGACACATGATATCCTTTTTATGGAACAGTCACAGTTATTGAAGCTGTATGTTTAAAGTTGTGTCTTGATATGAGAATTCATTGCTGTAAACATCTCTTTGAGAAGCACTTTTGTTGCACTCCATTCTTGACAGCATGGCAGGATAACCCTAAGGTTGAAATAGTGGCGTACATACCTGAGTGGTAAACAACAGCTCTCTTACTGTACCTAAGGTCCACTCAACAAAAGGAAATCAAGCCTGGTACCGGAAACCAAGCTAGCTACTGTAGGGCTAGTGAACTCATTGATCTCGGAGGAGAACCTAAAACTATTTCTTTATTAAATAATCATAATTCCCAACTACATTCTCTATATTTGTTTATATACTCACAGGTAAATGTAGTTTTCATCTTTCATCAGGGAAAATTCTCTCTGTAACATATGGAGAATATCACAGAAAATCACAACCTATCAAAATGCAGTGAACAAGAGACCGTGTGGTACCTGATCCTCACTTATATTTCTATATAACAAAATGCCGAAAAATAAGGCTCAAGGACCATTGCAGAAGAGTGGTCTAGAAAGATTATAAGATCCAGAAGAACAGAAATTTCCTGCAGTATTGTGTCTCCTATGAATGTAAGAAGCTGTGCCTACAAAACCACCAACATCACTGTCTGAACTCTGTCTGTGCTGTACCTACCACAGAATTCCCTCACTCTACACTGCTGTGTATTTTAAATTAAAACCTGTTTCTTCCAACAGAATTTAGGTCTTAGACACATATAAGAATTATTATTTTGATAAAACATTGTAATTATTTGAGGGTAGTCAGGAGCTAAGTACAATGCTTTGGTTTCTCTGTTTGGATTTATGTTCGAGTTGGAAGTGTTCTTTCTGTTAAGTTGCAGAGAGACCCTGTCATTTTTTTTATAAATATATGTCTAATAATTCTGGTTCTTTAAACATAATAAAAAATCCAACCTAATATCCAGGGCACAGCAGTTATCTTATTTACAGAGATTTTGATTTTCTGAGTCTTCTCTGATCCATATGTTTTTGCTACATATTTGAATGGTCTTGCTACTTTAAAAGTGTAGATTTTATTCTGCTATGATGTGTTCATTTCCTTGCAAGTTTATCTTTGTAGTTGCATGGTTTATATCATTCTATTGAATCAAGAGGATAGCATTTTGTTCTTTTTTCATTTCAGTCCATGTTTTCTGAATTTTATTACTATCTAAATCAACTTTTTCCTTATACCTGAATTTATATCATTCCTCAAAAACAATGGTCTTTGTGCAAGTCTTGGTCTTCTTTTTGTCATTGTAACAATGTATTTGAGGCTGGGAACTTGTATAGGAGAGATACTTGTTTTAGTCATGGCTATTGAGGCTCAAGACTTACTATAACAAGTGTCATGTCAGAACTCTAAGAATCACCCATAGGAGTTGTGGAATCTTGGTGGTGTGGCTCCATTGGAAAGGGCTTTATAACAAAGAAATCAAAAAAGACTGGGGAATACTCATGATTGCTCTAGTTTATTTCTAAACATATCATTTGAACCAGTTCAGATGTCCCATAAGAAATACTTAATCCTTTTTAACAGACAGTCAACAGTGTCCGAGAAAACACTCACTGTGTCCCAACTCTTGGTACTCTATCAACTAACACTGTCATGCTGAGTATGGAAACTCCACTACTTTAGACCTTGAGGAAAATCCGCATTATACCATTGTAAACTGTATTTTAGACTCAACTGGCACCATTTGTTTATAGTTTTGAAAAATCTTTTTAAAATGTTTGCATTAAGACCAAAAGTTTCAAAAACATAGAATGAAGATTGTCTTTAGAGAAATCAGTGATTTCCAGTTTAAGAAGATTTGTGAATTTTTATTATTTTAGTAATGTGGTAGCTTATATAGAATAAGGAAATGACTGGAATACAATACCACAAGAACATGTTATTTCTATGTTGTCATTAGGTTTTATTTTACTGGTTTATTATTTAATTATTTGTCTTTATATGTTATCTACTTACTTTTATCCTCCATTAATATGAACTCATGGCATTAATTAATTCAATATTTTTTATAGAGATGTTTGCATTTACTCTACATGTTGAAGAGAAACTGACTACCAGTTGACCAAAACTTCCAGGATCTCCTGCACCCAGGCTCTAGTAATCATCCTTCTCCCCGCTCCATCTTTTAGCACAATTATTTTAGATCACATATACACGAGAAGACTTCTGTATCTGACTTTTTTTGTTTAAATCTGGCTGACTTATTTAGGATCATGTCCCAGAGGTCTATTTATGTTGTGTAAAATGGCATATTTTCAGTCTTTGTAAAGAAGGATAATTTCCTCTCCATTTTCTTTATCCATTAAAGCATTGATGGAAACTTAGTTTGACTAAAGCCATTCACCAAAATTTTGATCATCTGCTTTGGTATGTGATACTAACTAGAATTTATTTAAAACAACTTTAGGATATTTTTTCAATAATGACTAATGTGTGGGATAAAATGAGAGTAAAAACAGAAAGGCAAAATGCCAGATGATGTGTGATCATCATTAACTTTAAGCACCTACAACATCATCTAAAGGCTAAATTTCATACTTGTATCACTGAATTGCAATATATTGGGAAGTGACCCAGATGTCAACTTGTAAGATGGTAAATCAAGTAGAATCAATTGCTCAGCTAGAATTTACTTTTCTTATGTGACTAGAATCTATGCCAACTGCAAGAGTCACTAATTCCAAACCTCACTCCAATACATTAAGAGTTCTAATTTTCTTGCTTAGAAACTTACATACAACACGTTGGCAGAAGCTCACTTTTTTCAGTCCAAATCATAATCGGCAACTGTCAAGCATATGTGAGTATACATATATTCACATGTACTGTAAAAGCTTCAACTTGTTTTCAAACATTTTCTCGTGAACATTACAACAGACAATTTGACATAATTTAGTGAACATCCATATGCATAAGACAGAGATATTACCATTAACATTGTATAATGCTCTTTATCTGTCTGTCTTTTCAGGTCCTGTTCATATAGCAAAACATTAATTTTAATGCTTTTTAAAATAAATTGCTGACAGCTCACAATGTTTCCAATAAGAACATTTCAGCATTACCTTTGAGTTTCTTTTGAAAGTTGAGATAATGTTATTTTTATCTGTACATACGTGGGAGTGAGAAGTAAAATACACAACATTGACTGGCATTGTTATCTATTCACCCCTGGAAATTAACACAGCTCTGATGCTGCCATGATTTATGAGTAATAAGTCTTGTAAAAGGAAATGACTGTTGTTGTTTCTGGCCATGCATATCGTGTCTAAATTAAAAACATGCTTGTAAATGGAGAATCTGTCACCTTCGCTGCAGCTCAGCAGGAAAATTTAATTCGTAAATCCTTCAGCAGTATAACCTCAGACTTCTTTAAGCCCCTACGTCCTCAACACAGAAGCCCTCTAGTTACCTTTCTGCTGAAGTGAGATGTTTATGGCAGCCAGCAGAAAAAGTATGTGGCAGTGGTCAGCAACGCCATCGTGTGACCCCTGAGGCAGCAACCGTTGTTGAGGACTTCAGATCCTTCACACTTGATCAGAAGAACACAAGTGGAGGCAATTAAATAAAACACCACTGAAAATGTTAAACTGAAATTATTTCTGCCTGAAGGAGAGTTCAGTTGAATTAGCAGGTCATGCTTTCCTAGGGACTCCTGAGCCATCACTTGAAGTAATGTAACTTTTTGGTTTGGATTTCTCATTTATTTGGCTGCATTTATTTGTGATTCTAGTCTCAAATACTTTTAATTTTAGCTGGGTTTTTACTCTTTCATTCAGCAAATTGTACTGATACCTTAAAATGCTATGACTCAAAGACTACCAGCCTGTTATTTTCACAAACCAAGCTTCAATTAAGGGTCTTCCAATTTTTTCAAATTATATATAAGCACTGGTGGAGAGAATCTTCATGTGGAACCCACATTTTGTAGTAAGTAGCCATTCATGTTAAAAGCAACACTAAGTCTTTCTGTTAAAAAGATGTACTAGGGGGTTGGAGGGTGGTGTTGGTCCAGCCTCAACTGAATATACCAGGATTTGCTGACTCCCCATGGGAGCCTTTACCCTTTAGCAGGAGAGGATGGGTGTGGGTGGGGGTGGGAGGCTGAGGGGGGAACAGAAGGAGGGACGAGAGAGAGGGATCTGTAGTTGGTATGTAAAACAAATTTAAAAATTTTCTTTTTTATTATTTATTTTCTTTAACTTTTTATTCCTTTAACGAAAAATCTGTAAAATTTCAATTATATGCAAAACACAGGCTCAAATTTTATGATGCATTGCAAAAGAGAGGAAAAGGTGATACAAAATTTTTGAAATATTGAAAAAATGATCATTTTATAAATTTTTTCAGAGCACCTAAAACTTCCCTGTTTCTTAAGCTATAAATAAAGGGGTTTAGAAGAGGAATCACAACTGTGTAGTGTTGCTAGAGTTTTCCTGCCTGGCCCACAGTCAGGACAAATCTCTCTCACCTGCCAGTCCCACAGCTGCTCAGACCCAACCAGGTAAACACAGAGACTTATATTGCTTACAAACTATATGGCCGTGGCAGGCTTCTTGCTAACTGTTCTTATATCTTAAATTAATCCATTTCTATAAATCTATACCTTGCCATGTGGCTCGTGGCTTACCGGCATCTTCACATGCTGCTTGTCATGGCGGTGGCTGGCTGTGTCTCCTTCCACCTTCCTGTTCTTTTTTCCTCTCTGTTAGTCGCACCTATACTTCCTGCCTAGCCACTGGCCAACCAGTGTTTTATTTGTTGACCAATCAGAGTAATTTGACATACAGACCATCCCACAGCAGTGTAGAACAATGAATATATTTTATCCTGTTGCTTGCCTGGTGCAGACCCAGGACTCACATACATGAAGAGGAGAGTGCCATAGAACAAAGAGACAGAAAACAGATGGGCACTGCAGGTTAAGAAGGCTTTCTTTCTGCCCTTCTTAGACTTCATGTTCAGGACAGCAAATAGAACACCGGCATAAGAGATGACAATGGTCACAGAGGTGCTGATTTGTATGGAGGAAGCAAAAATAAAAATCACGAATGCATTAAGAGATGGATCAGTGCAAGAGATTGTATAGACTGGCAAGAAATCACAGTAGAAATGTTCAATAACATTGGACTTACAGAAAGTTAATCTAAATAATAGCCCTACATGAACTGCAGGATTTATAAAACCAGTTATATGGGACGTACTTATTAGCACAGTGCAGAGTCTTTTGGACATCACAACCGCATAGTGCAGAGGGTTGCATATGGCTACATAGCGGTCATAGGCCACCGCTACCAGGAGGAAAATTTCTGTGGTTGCACTGAAACAAAAAAAGTAATATCGGGCAGAACACTCACCCAGAGATATCATGTCATTCTCCTTTAAAAATTCCATAAGCATCTTTGGAGTCACAGAGGATGAAGTACAGACATCAGCAAAGGCTAAATTTCCAAGGAAAAGGGACATGGGAGTGTGAAGATGGGTATCCTTCCAGACAAGAAAGATTGTGAATAGATGTGTTGCTTCCATTGTCTAACAAATAAAGCAGCTTTAGCCTATGGCAAGGCAGCTTAGAGGCAGGGAGGAAATCCAAGCAGAGATACAGAGAGAAGAAGGGTGAAGTCGGAGAGATGCCAGAGTGCCATCCAAGGAACAACATGTAATGGAACACAGTGAGACACATCTGCTCCTGGAAGCACCAATTTACTTCAATGGAAGATGATGGGCATCGAAGAACCTCTATACGGAGTTTGCTTCCTTTATGGCAAAAGCTAGCCAATTTGTCCAAAAAAAAAAAAAAACTGCTCTTGCCTCAATTGTTGACAATATGCTGTCCAAACTGGACCAGCAGGATGCAAGAAAGGTGACTGCCAAACTTTGCTAAGACAAGTGAGCAGCCTGAGGGGGTGTGATGGAAGGAAACAGGACCCTGCTGACTGAGTTTGTTCTCAGAGGAATAACAGATCGTCCAGAGCTGCAAGTCCCCCTCTTCCTGGTGTTCTTCTTCATCTATGTTATCACCATGGTGGGCAACGTTGGCTTAAAAAATTCTTGAATTAAAAAAAAAAGTCTTGGTGTTATTTGTTTGTTTCCTTAGATAGGGGTGATAGTCTAGAAGCCATTATTCACACATGTTAACCGTAAAATGCCTTCCTAATTTATTTTGTTTCTCTTTGCAAAGATTTTCCTGACACTTATAAAAAACTGATGTAAACGTGTTGAAATAAGCTCTGGGCAAAGCTGGATGTGTAAATGAGACAGTAACTAAGAACACTGTATAAAAGGTTGTTAATGTGTGCCTGCCAGCTGCTCCCAAAGAAGTTCCGATGTCCTGGTCCCGGTCACTCTTCTGCTCTCTTTTTATGGTGGTGGTAATGACTTAAGTTATGATTTTAAAGCCTGTGTGTCAATAAACTTGTTTTGTCTCATTAGAAGCATTTCTATGTGATCAGTGTTGTTATTGTTTACAGTACTCTGATAATCCGACTAACCTCAACTTTACAAAAGATCCATTTAAGTGGACAAACTGCATTTTGTTCAAGTTTTGTCTGTGATTAATTCAATTCATGATTCAATTATGGGAAATATAGTTTCGTGTCTTTGTGGAGCTAGCATCAATGAAATGTATAATTTCAGTAATCTTACAAGCAAAAACAATTCAAAAAGCTTGAGGAAAACTAAGTGGTGGTTTTAGTTCTCAGTAATACTTCTTGATTAATTTTATTAGTAAATTTTAATTATACAATATGACTGTAGTGGTATTTGCTCTGCCCATGTCCTTGGGCTATAGGGCCCAAAGGAGGCGGTGCTTCTTGCCATTGTATGTGACCTCTTATAAGGAAAGGGAGAAGGGTCACTATTCCCTGCTCCTGCCTGTGAGGTGGATTCACTCTTGGTCAGATCAGAGAATGACTTCAGCTGTCTACTCTACTCTGTATGCATGAGTGTGTATCCTCAATATATATCTTTATAAGTCCCTATTACCCATTCAGTAGGCTCATTGGATTGGTTATAATAAGTCATGCCCACATGACAAAACGTCCCACACTCCCTGTGGCTCCTGCCCACAGCTTCTGCAGCAGTGGCCTGCCCCACAAGCACCCCTGAGCTGCTTGGCCCCAACCATGTGGATCTGAGCCCTATGCCCCCTCACAGGGACTACTAGTATGACCAAACTCTAATGCATCCAGTTAGCTGCTGGTGAGTTTCTCTGCCCTGCAGAGCCCGCATGAACCCACTGGGAACTGCCTGGCCCCTGCTCAGGTGACCACCTGAATACAGTGGCCGTGTTGGGAGTGTGCAGGCCAGGCAGCTCATGGGCAATGGTTCTTGCAACCGTTGCCAGAACCATGAGCGTTCTGTGGCAGATATAGCACCTCATCAGAGAGAAAGTTGTCCCTGCTAGGTGCCATTCTAGTTTCATGCTTGTAGCGGCTGGATCAGGTAACAGATCCCTGACTGGTTAGAGATGACCAGCAGACTGTTCCATTTCTTTTAAAACTGTTCCGTGTAGCTGCTGTCAACTCCGTCTTTTGAAACGCCCACCTCTGCTGCCATTGCCATTTTGTGCTCAGCTGCCACAGTTCATTCAGCCAGCCCCACAGAGTGTTTGCAGGTGTCCCAGGCAGCACTTCTAATTGTTCAGTGTATTGCTTCATCTGTTGTGATCCTGGCAGCTCTGCCCAGTACTCACAGGTAGGAGGTGCTTGGTTAGTGTTAGTGTTCACAGGGTTAGATTGGGTTAGATCACAGAGCCCAGTCCGGGAGCCTGAGTCAGCTCACACCAGACCTGTTTTGGTGCTACACCTCTGACACCTACTGGCCAAGCAGCAGTACTACATCCGAAAATCATCAAATGAACCAGCCATTTACCTAACCTGGTTAATTATACCTGGAACACCTGGACAAGTAGGACAATCTTTCGAGGATTTTATCTGAGGTAAATTACTTGATAATTTTACACTTTAAACAGAACAATAAATAAACAAATTAATAAAATTTTTCTTTACAAATTTTGAATTTTTCTAAAAAAAAATGGCAGAAATTTCACCACTCAGGAATTTCAAAACTTTTTGATTGTAGGATGAATGAAATATTACAGGACACTTATGACCTACCTGGGATGTATATAATGTTCATCAGAATAGCAATTAGCATAGAGATTCATCTCATATCACAGCAAAAAATGAGACTTAATAGGACTGATACAAGACTTAAATAGAAGGATTCTTTCTTTGGAATCCACTAATTTGCCACAAGAACTTCAGTCCATTAATAATAACTGGACAACCAGATTTAATTCTATTGATAATAAATATGAATACTTAATGGATAAAACAGTAACTCTTCAGAGAAATCTTAATGTCATTCAGATAATTTCTAAGAAGGAAAGATCATCACTAATTGATAGAGTAATGTCTGTGGAATCATATGTTTCTGATGAACATAAAAAAAATTGTATGATTCCATGAAGTCTCTAGAATGCTTTACAACAGAGGAGGTTCAAACACTGCAACAAGTGGTAGTAAATTGATTTCAAACTTTGGAGGAGTCTCTCATTAAGGAAAATAAAGGAACTAATAAACATAAGGGCAGAGCCATACAAGTAATAACATCATCAGGCTCTCATAAAATGGCTTATTCTGTCACCATCTGTGAGAAGCCAGACAATGATACGCATCCTGAGGAATATACAGAATATCTCTGGCAACCTATTCATATGAGAGATTTAAAAATATTAAGGAAGTGGTAGTCACCTATGGAATACATTCAACATATTTAAAACGGATGTTAAATACGTGGTCTTCTAGGAATAGAATCATACCAGATGACTGGCATCAGTTAATTTCAGCTGTATTAGAGTACAGCCATCAGTTACAATGGAAAAGGTAGTTTAGAGAAGAGGCTAAGGCCCTTGAATAGCAAGGTAAAATCAGAGGTTTTGAGAGCTCCCAAAATCATATTCTTGGTGAGGATCGTTTCACTGATTTAAATGTACAAACTACCATGAATGAGCATACATTATCCCTCTGCTTTACACCATCTTTAAATGCCTGGAAAAAAATTCCAGAACCAGGGAAAACAACCGAGCTATATACAAAGGTTTTCCAAGGGTCAAAAGAACCATTTACTGATTTTTCAACAAGGATTGACAATGGCTGTAAGCAAGGCAATATTAGACCAACAATTAAGAAAAGTATTAACTCAATCTTTGGCTTTTGATAATGCTAATACATAATGCAAAGGAATACTTACACCTTTAAAGGTCAGGTCAGCATCTTTGGAGGAATGGATTCAACATACAAACGATGTTGAATCTCTTAACTATGGTAATGAGGCTTGGATAGGAGAGGTGATTTCCAAAGGTGGAAGATAGCGTCAAGGTAACACATGTTTTAACTGTGGTACACCAGATCATATAAGAAGAAATTGTACACAGGGTGCTCCTAGAAGCAATGCTTCTTATAGAATTAACCCAAACAAGAGACCCCAAACTTCTAGATCATGCAGAAGATGTGGCAAAGGCCAACATTGGACCAAAAAATGCAAATCATAAGAGACATACAAGGCAACCCTTTACCAGTGATAAATACCTCAAGGGGTCTCTCGCAGGCCCCCAAATCAAACGTGGTCCAAACATTTCTAATCACTGTAGAGAAAATTTGTCCCCAGGACCATTAGATGACTCAGTGCCTAATGTTAAGAATGATACTGTACTGGATGATAGAACAATTTTTATAGATGGATCAAAAAATTCAAAAAATATCATAAAAATTATTTTGGAAGACTTCCATAAATAAACAAAGACCAAAACTTAAAGTATGAATTAATAATATTTTCCTTGAAGGATTAGTGGACACAGGTTACATCCTATGTTAGGGAAGTGGTTTTGCTTTTGTTTCTGCAGGAGAGGAAAAGCTATGAATATCAACAAAATGAATAAAAATTTGCTTTAAACAGGAGAAACCCCTTGATGAGGAGAAGTAATAGCTCATCCACCAGTATGACAACTCTATATGTTGTAAGAGAAATTCAACAAAAAAGGTTCGGTACAGGGTTCTGTTTTTTTGTCTTTACAGGATAAAAGAAATACCCATCTTCAAGAAATCATAAGGTCTTGGACACCTAGACATCTACAGCATAAAGGAAGGAAATATGGCTACCACTACAAGGTCATATCTCACTGCCTAACATCAATCTCTCTTTAACTCTAGAATAGTTTTGTTCCCCATTCATTTAATTATAAATCAAGCTGACTTTGGAGTTGGAATGTGGCTTTCTCTTTCTCTAAACCAAAGTATATTGCTAAAAGAAAAATTAGGAGATTCTGTCTCATATCAGAAGACCCAACTTGTATTAGACAGAATAAAACCAATAATCTAGGGACCACTGCTTTCAAGATTCTGTTTTTTTCCATGCTTGTCCTTGCTTTCTGGGAATCCCTTCTGGATCCAGCATAAATCCAAACTTTCCATTTTGATATTAATAATGTTCATTTTCCACAGTGAAAAAATAAGTCTTTTCAATAGCAATCTTTGAAGTCTCAAGGAGGAAGATGGGTTCCCCAGAACAATGACTCTACTCAGTCCAGAAAGATGCCATTGTACCTAAGAACATTACTCAATGATCAGCTTTGGAATGAAAACTCTTCAGGACAGTTCTAAGATGAGATGCTCCATTATACTACACTTCTAGCCAGAAATCTCACCACCTAAAGATCAGCTTTAGACTACAAACTGCTGAGGACAATATTGAGATGGCTAGCTGAGATAAAAACAGCCTCACAGACTATTCCAGTCATGACATGACCATAATCCTAAATTTTCTTTGAATCCTCATAAGACTACCAGCACCCTCAATTAGCAGGAAGGAGTCTAGATTTCCACATTCCCAGAAAATGGATTATGCATGTTTGTCTTTGTTTAGAGGTTGGTAAAAAATTGTCATTGGTCATAGTCAATCTCTTTCTAAGAGAAGAAAGGGGAATGTGATATAGAAGTGTGTAGCTAAAGTTTTCCTGGTCCTGCCCCGCTCCCACAATCCTGCAGCCACTCAGACCCAAATAAACACACAGAGGCTTATATTAATTATGAACTGCTTGGCCTAATGGCTCAGGCTTCTGGCTAGCTAGATCTTACATCTTAAACTAACCCATTTCTATAAATCTATACTTTGCCACATGGCTCGTGGCTTACCGGTATCTTTACATCTTGCTTTTCTTGGTGGCAGCTGGCAGTATCCTCTGTGTTCTCCTTCCTCCTTCCTTTCTCTCTAGTTAGAATGTCCTGCCTAACCCTATTCTACCTCATCCTTGGCCAAAAAGCTTTATTTATCAACCACTCAGAGCAACATATTTTCACAGCATACAAAAAGACATTCCCCCATCGGAAATGTATTATATAGAAATGATAGTATAAAAGGGTGGATTATTGAATCTACTCTGAAAAGGAAAAGGGGAGGATATAGATATGAGATAAAAAGGTAGATTATTGAATCTACTTTTAAAAAAGGAGCTACTAGCTTTAAATATTTTACATCGGATTGGATTTTAGTATATTGTACACAAATTTTGTATACTGATACAAAATTAGAGATTATTTTTGTTAAAACATACTGTATATACATTTCTAATATTGTTCAAGATATTGTACCTATACAACTCATTTAACAATGTAATGCAATTTTCTAGTCCTTGAAAGTTAAAGCCAACTAATTAGGATATAAAGAAAAGCAAGTTAGTAGTCAGTCACTTATTACAATTGAACTTGTAATCATATTAAGTATGTTTTCAAGGTCAAATGGAGATATATTTTAGATAGACAGATTGTCTTCAAACACTTCAGAGATCTTCAGAATATGGCATTTAAGATGTTGACATTTCTGCTCCTGGCAACATCAATCTACTTTAGAGAAGATGATGGGCAGTGAAAAAACTCCTTATGGAGTTGACTTTCTTTGTGGCAAAAGTTAGCCAATGGGCAAGAAAATGCCCTTGCCTCAACTGCTAACAGTATGCTTTTCAAGTGGACAATGAGGGCACAAAAGAAAGGACTGTTGCACCTTGCCAAGATAATGTACAAAGGCCCTTCAGAATATCCTGCTTCACAGATAAGTCTATCAGATATGCTAGGCCTGTGAGTGGAAGATGGATGCCCAAACATTGCAGAGGAACCTTGGGTAACTGTCCTGGCAGCCAGCTGTTTCTATCATTTTTCACATTTTTGGAAGTTGCTTGTTTGCACTTTCTGCTTACTCAGTAAATATTATTTCCTTCTTGGGTCTCTGAGATAGTTGAAGATTACATAACTATAGTTTTCCTTGTTAACAAATGCAAAAAATAAACTCACTAAAGAGGTGTAAAGTGTATAAGTTTGAAAGATATCAAAAGATAGTTTTTGGTTGGTAATACAAGTTAGGATAGAAAGTAAATTAAGTATAACACGTTTGACTCACCAAAATAGATAAGAGAGGTGTATTTTCTCTGGATTTGTCAAATGTGTATGGACTGGACATTGTTAATGTAATTCTTGACTGTATATATTATATGTAGTTATTGTAGTTATTGTGTATAGTTTTTCTTAGTTATAACCTTTTATTTTTTTAAACAAAAAAGGGGAAATGTGGTGATATATTGTGTACTCTAATAAAATTTGCCTGAAGATCAGAAAATAAAAGAAGCCACTAGATTAAAAATAGAGGCCAGGCAGTGGTGGCACATACCTTTAATCCCAGTACTTGGTGTTACACTCCTTTAATGTCAGAACTAAGATAGATGGGCAGAGAAAGGTATATAACATGTAAGGAGACAGGAATGAAAGGTTTTTTTGGCTAGAGCCTTTCAGGTGAGGAGTCAGAGGATTTTAGGCAGAGGATTCATGAAGTTGGTGAGGTAACATGTGACAGTGGCTTGTACGTTTGTCTCTCTGATCTTTCAGCATTTACCCTAATAACTTGTTACGAGATTTTTATTAAAAGACCATTATAGAATTCGTGTTACAGTTTACTCCATTCTGTATTTGTGAGTGTATTTCCTCAATTTATATCTTAATAAATCCCTATTACCCATTAAATAGACTCACATGAAATGATCATAATATATGAAGGATTTCATTATGACATTTTCATATGTCATATATCGTAGCTTTTAACAACTCCATTTCCTTTCCTTATTCTCTCACCATGAATTCCCTGATCTTGCTATTCCAAAATGGTCTTCAACCAACTTCCACACCTTTCATTTAAAAAAGAGATTTCATATATGAGAAAAAGGGCAGTATGTGTCCTTTTAAACACAGCCTGTTTTTGAATATGACATTGTGTTGAAATACAATGATCTTCATTTCCATTCATTTTTCTGAAGATGATATGATTTCATTATTCCATATGACTGAGTAATAACACACATGGTGAACATTTATAAGTACCTAAATACATACATGTATATACTCACCAATACATGTATGTATATATAAATAGCGCTGTATTTCCTTCATCAAGTTATCTGTTGGTGCATGTGTAATTTCTTTGTGTAACTTGTCTTTCATAAATAATGGCATGATGAACGTGGGTATGAATATGAATTTTGAGCTAAATAATTTTTCAAATCCTTGTATTTTATTTCTCCCAATTTAACATCATTTGAACCCTTTTATTCATATCAAAAGAAAGCACTAATTAAGGTCATTATGATGGCACTTAGCCATTTAGGAACTATCATACAGGGTGTTGAAGCTTTTCA
Source organism: Peromyscus nudipes (assembly GCA_902168325.1). Classification (NCBI taxonomy): domain Eukaryota; kingdom Metazoa; phylum Chordata; class Mammalia; order Rodentia; family Cricetidae; genus Peromyscus; species Peromyscus nudipes. The sequence goes on from CABHPH010000960.1 coordinate 60,358, forward strand.
ATTTGATTCATTTCTGTATTAAACTATGAATATATTTTCTAATTGCTATGGCCTGCTGCCTATAAATTGCATAGAATGCTAGTGGTAATTGGCCTATCACAATGCACTGTATATAGAGAAACTCACAGTATAATGTATGTCTCCGTTAGCATCGGTTTTCTACAGTGCCTGTGTCAACAGCCATAGTGAATTTCCTCCATTTCAGCAGACATCTGCCATCTGGAGTAAATTTAGTTACTGCATTCCCCTGGAAACTTCTTCTTCACATGTTTAAATTCCAGTTACCTAAGCAAATGATAATAATGCACTCCTCTGTTCAAAGAACTTGTTACCATGACTTACAAATTAGATGTTTGTGACTCTTGGAAAGAAGAGATGATTTCACATTTGTGGAATTTCATCATCAGTGACAAATACCCTAACTATCTATTTCATAGGGCCTGCATTGATGAGTGAAGACATGGACAACTACTACATATAAGAACACAGCAATAGCCTATGCATTACTGGAGAGTCAAAGAAAAGCCCTTATTCCTACACATAACCAAGTTTAGGTGTGATAGCCAGCGTCGCCACCTGCCATACTATTTGAATGCCAGGCACACACAAAGATGCAACCATCACCAGAGAGCGAATCTGGGAATTGATTGTGAACTGACTCCATACACTCAAGAATTGTGTTTCATAGCTGTTTGTTAAGCCATTCGGCATTTGCTTTTCTGTTAAAGTAGTCTGCTGTGGTTAATAAGTCTCTCCTGCATGCTCATGTGTTTGAACACTTGGTCTTAAACTAGTACTTCTGGTTGAAAACATGGACAGTTACTGGATGCGGCGGGTTACCGGACAAGGCCCTTAGGATTTTATTAGCTGTCCCCAAGTTTTCTCAGCTTCCGGAGAAGGGCGCAATGTGATCAGCCATCTCCTGTTTGGGGCCATGCCTTCCCTGCTGTGTTCCTTCTTAAATTGTGACCCCCAAGTAAACGCCTCCTCCTTCATGTTGCCCTTGCTAGGTGTTTGGTCACAGCAACAAGAGAAGCAACGACCAGCTTAGTGAAATCGAAGGCAATGTGGACAAGACACGGCTTTGATGCACTTGTATCAACTACAAAAAATGAAAAGCTTTGTGGGCAGTAGTAACTCCTCAAAGCCTCAGGAGCAGCGTCTACAGTGTGGCTTCTCTGTCCACCTCCAGGGGTCAGTGGCCCTGATCCAGAGAAATCCATTCTATAGAAAGTTTAATTGATGAATTGCTTTCTTGATTCTGTCCTGTCTCCACTGATAATGGGTTCACATTTTTTTTTCTTTTGAACTAGGGTTCGCACTACAAAGTAAGCTCTCATATACTGTGGTGCCCATTAACCAATCAATAACATTCTATTTCTGTAAGTAATACCTGGTCCATGAAGTCTTACCTCTACACTTGTCCATTTTCAGTCAGAATTGACTGATTCCTATTTTTTGCTTGCGCTTTTTCTACTGCTGTGTTTTGTTATCATAGTACATAATAGAGTTTACGTTGTCGCCTTGACTCCAGTGTACTTTGAGTATGTATTCACCAAATACATTCATGAAATACTTTCATTATTTTGTTATTCTTTGAACTGAGTGGAAAAGACAACACACAGAAAATACTCTAAATATTTATGAAGTGTAGAAAGGCTGAATTCTCATATAGTCTTTGGTCTAATTGCATAACAGTATCTAATGATTCTAACTTACATCTCAATGCTCAGTGTAGTACACTCCAAGGCAAGATCTTCAATGCATTTTACTTAACTTATGAGAATTAAAATGCACAGTAAATTAGAAATAAACTAATTTCCTTTACAGAAATTATTTTTGGAAGAAATAATTTCTAACTTATCCTAAAATATTGAAAAATTATGAAAAAGGAATGATTTTCCTTTTTGTTGTTTTGTTTTGTTCGTGTTTTCGTGAAGTGTGGTCTCATTATGTAGTTCTGCTAGCCTGGACCTCTATAGACTAGGCTGGCTTACAACTCTCAGAATTGACCCCATTTCTGCCTCCCAAGTGCTGATATTAAAGACCAGTATCACCATGCATAGAAGAAATGATTCCCTTAAGAAATATGTTTAGGGCCCAGCAGTGGTGGCGCACACCTTTAATCCCAGCACTCGGGGGGCAGAATAAGGTGGATCTCTGTGAGTTTGAAGCCAGTCTGGTCTACAAAACAAGATTCAGGACAGGCACCAAAACTACACAGAGAAACCCTGTCTCAAAACCAACCAACCAACCAACCAACAAACAAACAAACAAAAACAAAAGAAATATGTTTAGAAGTATGAGGGGAACCTAAGGAAAAAAAAAAGCAAAGAAAAGCTACAAAACTTTTAGGTAAACCTCTCAAAAATATATATGAAAATAAACTATATAATCTGCTTAATGAGACCTTATAACAATTATAATAAATTATATTTTATTATAAATTCCACATCAAATTGGTATAATCTTTAGCTTATATTATATAATAAATACATTTCCTTATAATTTATTTATATAATATTTAAAATTAATATTATAATACTAGACAGATTTGGAAAAAATATTCCCATGTGTTTAACGATAAAATTCATATATCTGTAATTAAATAGAATATTCCTCTAGAACATCACTCAGATTAATATCAAGAAGGTATATTTCCCATTAAAATATATGAAGAAAGTATAACTAGAATTTTATTTGTTTCTTTAAGAATATCTTAGAAGGCATCTACCCTTGCTTTTTATTATTAGTTATCATAAATCTTGATGTTATAGAGCATTAAATAAGAATATGAGTTGTGTATAAACTCAAAAAAATTATTTCAATAAAAATTTGAATTTTTTGAGGCAATGTTTACAACAGATGTTAGTCTTCGCCTAGCATAGTAGCATTAGCACTAAGCAGAGAACTAATCAATTTATAGTAATCACTTTGATCCATGTTCTTTAATTTATATGCTAAGCAGATGAACTAGACGAATTGTTATTACCAAACAAGTGGTTCCTTTTTATTAAAATCTTCCTGGATTTCAGACTGTTTTCCATGACATCTAATCCATTGTTCTTAACTAGGAAATGGTGGTTTTAAAAATGCTGTATAAAAACTTAGTAAAAACCGTACCATATATCTCTAACATTTAAAAAAGGAACTCCTCAGCATAATGGCATATTAATTCAACTTCTTTAGAATATTTGTTGCATAAATGGCTCTAATTTCTAAAATATATAGCATAGATTATAAAAGAACATAAACTTGAAATACAATCTTTAGCTTTCATTTCAGAGAATAAATTAGTAATACGCATTAATGCATTATTCCAAGTAGAGGATTTTGTGTAGTTTAGCTCCATTATATAGTAACTTATCTAATTAGATTTTAGTTGTAAATAGCTCCATGAGTTTTCTAAAAGGAATTTAAACCAACATGTATGCAATGTACTGTACATTTTGTTTTCAAAGTAGCAAAATAACAAATGTGAATGTGAGTAAAGAGAACAATAATTATCTAAAGTTATGCCAAGCATAATTTTAAGTGAAGGTAGAAGTCACACATTGAATTAACATCCATCTCTCCACAGGGCAGCAATAGACAGATCTATTAATCTCTTCTGTTACTTTCCTTTATAAATGTGTTTAATTTTTTATCTATTAACATTTACTTAAAGTTAAGGATACAGTAGAAAAAGCAGGTCAGAATGTATATTTTTTGGTGGATTGATAAATAGGGATGTCACCTGTCCTCTGTATATTGGAAACTGAGGAGTTCCTATGATTCTTAGAATCATCACTTGACAAGTTGATGCCTACATATGCTAAGTCATAATAGTTCTTTGACATTGAAATACTTTGTGATTTTACTGTCTGCTAGGTAGCATCTTTATTTTCATATCCCTCCCAAATAGTGTATTTACTTTTAGAATGGGATAACTATGTATTTTTGTCACATATTGTCAGAATTTCCTTAGGTATTATTCAAAAAAGATATTCTCACTCACAATATACAATAATTAAAGGTTTCTGTTCTGTAGATGGAAGCGTGCATTTTTCAGGATAATGGGATAATGATGAGTAACTGAAGTTTGACTAAATCACACTGAGTGAATTTGTTTCTGAGAGAGTCTCATGTAGCACACGTTAGCCTCAGATTCACTGTAGAGCTAATGATGAACTGGAATTTCTGATCCTACTACTTCCATGTTCCAAGTGCTGACTTCACATGCATGAACTGCAATACCTGTTTTTTGTGAGGCACTGGTGAGCCATGTCATAGCTTCTTGTGCATTAATATAACTCTGCTAACTGACATACATCTATACTTTACATATTTACTGATACTGAGGATTGATAACTAACATGAATCTGTTGAGTGACACATATATATCACTATACATATGTATATTCCATAATTTGATAGTTATATTTTATTATTTTAACAGTGGGAATAAATATTTATGGTGTTCAGGAGGCCGTGGGAGTATACAGCAGGTGATAATTAGTATTTAACAGGTTGAAGCACCAGACCCACCTTATGGGGAGGCCCGCCTGGCAAGGCCGTGGAGTCACTGACTGATTGCTTCTGTCTGTAATTTTTCTCATGTGCCACTTCATTTCTTCCATAATAATACTATGGGGTATTTTCCTACTGCTTGTGTGTTCATCTCAAGAAAATATTCCATCTTTGGGCACACATATAGATGTGGGTGTTCAGGAAGATGATTTCTGCTTAAGCTGTATAATTCTGATAATACTAGACTATTTTTCATAACTGACACAGGGAAGTAACAGTATTCTCAATCACAAAAACAGCTAATTTTTTTTTATTTCAGAACAAATTCAAAATAGACTAGCTGTCCCAGCAGAGAATACACATACATAAGTTCCAGGTGTTTATTGCTGAAACAAGGTCAGAAGTGAAGCAACTTTGGTAGATGTAACCCTCTGCAGTAATTCTATTTCTGTGCATGCCCTAACCACTCAAGATTCAGCCAGCTACTGTTATTTTTAAGTCCTGAATTTGAATGTCATTCTCTACTGGGAATGCTAACCACTCAGGCCACATGCTTGGCCAAGCATTACTCAAGTCAGTGTGCCCTTCCTAGCCTGAGAAAAACTGTGTGACCTATCGTGTGTTGTGAGAATGGGTCAGACCCTGAAAATGTAACATATAACTGTCCAGAGTCTGGCTGTGAGAGAGAGAGGAAGGTGAGTGAGTGAGAGAATGAGTGAGTAGAGAGTAAGTGAATGATGTTGGGGTGTGTGTGTGTGTGTGTGTGTTTGAGATACAGAGACAGAGACAGAGACAGAGAGAGACAAAAAGAGCGCTGTGTGAAGGAGCTGCTTCTGTGTAGAGAGCTGTGTAAACAGCTAGCTGTAAGTGTGTGTTAGAGTGTGTGTGGGGTGTGCAGAGGGAGCTGAGACAAGAGAATGAATAGCTAGGCAGGATAGAGCAAAAGGGATCTTCAGAAAGATTCTGAGATGTTTGTATGTAAAGAGAGATATATAGCTATATATTAAGAGATATAACTATGTGGAGATAGAGATTTTCAGAGAAAGAGAATTTTTTCTTTTTTTTAATTAAGAATTTTTTATTCATTCCACATTCCAAATGCAGATCCTCCCCCTCATCCCTCCTCCCACTCCCCCTTAGCGTTCCCCCCTAGCGCTCTCATCATGCCCTCCTCTGAAAGGTATGGCCTCCCATGGGGAGTCAACAGTGCAGGTCCAAGCCCCTCCCTCTGCATCAAGGCTGTGCAAGGTGTCCCACTACAGTCAATGGGCTCCAAACAGCCAGTTCATGCACCAGAGAGAGATCCTATACCCACTGTCAGGGACCCCTCAAACAGACCAAGTTACACAACTGTCTCACTCATGCAGAGGGCCCAGTCCAGTCCCATACAGGCTTCACAGCTGTTGGTCCAAAGTTCATGAGTTCCCACTGGCTTGGTGTGGTTGTATCTGTAAGTTTCCCCATCATGGTCTCGATGCTCCTTGCGCATAGAATCCCTCTTCCCTCTCTTCAACTGGACTTCCGGAGCTTGGCCTGATGCTTGGCCGAGGCTCTCTGCATCTGTTTCCATCAGTTACTGGATGAAGGCTCTATGACGACAGTTAGGACATTCACCAAACTGATCACCTGAGTAGGCCAGATCAGGCACCCCCTCCACCACTGCTAGTAGTCTAAGCTGGGTCATCCCTGTGGATTCCTGGGAACCTCCCTGGCAACAGGTTTCTCCTTATCCCCATGATGTCTCCCTCTATCAAGATATCTTCCTCATTGCTCTCCTATACCGCCCCTGTTGTAGTTCGACCAGACTACAACCCATAGCTCCAGAGAAGGTTGTAACAAAGAGGACCCTAAGAGGGAAGCATGGATAGCCCTGGGAAGAGGAAATAGATGAGATCTGAGTGAACTGGGGGTGAGGGGGGCCAATCATAGGGAATGGGAGGATGGGGGAATGGGATGGTCGAGAAAGAGAATTTTTAAGATAAAGGAAATGAAAAAGTTACCATCAGAAAGCATGTTTCCTTATTTTTCCCCTCAGATAGAAAAAGTCTACTTCTTTCTGACTTCATGGAGTTTTTGTTTGTTTGTTTGTTTTTTTTTTGTTTTTTTTTTTTGCATAACCTAGTGGTGACTGGAGGCAAGTCCCCCAGTCACTGATAATGGAGCTGCTGATTGGTCAAAGTTTACAAATACTCAATATTTGAAATGTTTTGATAGTCATGCATAAAATATTTATTCTTTTTTTCCAGAGGAAGCATTTCAAGATATTTAGAAGATTAAAAAGGTTCAGATGATTAGAACTCTAAAAATGCTATGCTTTTTACTATATTCATGCCCATTATGAATTTATAATTATAATTATTTATAAATATAGATTATATAAATAATATATAATCATAAATATTTATAAATAATTATAATTTATACACAAAGCAAAATAGGATATTAACAATAATTTAGGTGTTTTATAAGGTACAGTTAGGCTCCATAAAGTCTGTCTGAATATGACTTTATCAGAAACAATGGGATTCATAACATTAAGCCTGATACTCAAGAGGGTTAGTAAGTGACTATTTGATAGGAAGAGCAGGTTACAGAAAGACAAAGAGATAATCCATATTTCAATGAATGAGGTGGGATGGCATGATAATTCAATATGATACATAGAATGCTGAAAAATTTTAAAATGTGAATTATTTCTGAAATGATTTATTTAATATTTTCAAATCTCCTTTGCCTATGAGAGAGTGGGAAATGAGCTAGAATAAAACAATTGAAAATGGAACACTAGTTTATGGCACAATCACCCAAACTATCCTGAGCATATATTTTCTTTCTCATGCAATGTTTTCAGTACTTAGCTGTTCATCTTGTCTACCTTAGTTCATATGGGAACTCTGGCACAAAAGGTTTTCATCAAATAAACCTTCATAATTTTCTTCTGCTATGCATTAAAATCACACAATAAAAGCACATGTTTTTAAGATGCTACCTGGCCTTTGAAACAAAAGCAGCCCTTTATTTTTTTGAATGGAAAGTAAAAGTTTAATTTGAATCCCTATAGGAAGTGCTTAAATGTTAAATGAATATGTTATTACAAACTAATTGACAATTATATAATGTTAATACATAATGTTCCTTAGTATGCATAACTAACTCCTTTGAAGATATTTCCATGTGGATATTTGTTGAATGTGTCAACGGATATTTTTCCAAATCTCATTGCTGCATATTAACTTGAACTTAATTTCAGGACTTTTCCCTCATTATTAGTAAGTGAAAGCCATATTCTCTCATAAGATCCTGAATATTCATCTGAATTTTCATATACACACCATCCCTAATTCATAGATTATTTGCTACACCTTCACAGAACTTCCAGCACCTCATCATTTCTCTCCATGGACTGTAATTCCTGACTAGATTGTCATTTATTCTGTAAAAACATGCTTATTAGGTGACTATTCAATGTCCCACTGGTCATAAAATGTTGCTTTCCTGTGGTGTGCAGTCATGTAAGGTTAATCTTCACCTAGTCTGGGGACAAAAGTGACAAATGGATCAAATGAGATTTCCCCTCCATGCTGATGTTTTTCAACCTTCACTCTTTAAAAATGTGAACTAGAAGTTGACACTTGACACAAATCCTTCAAGTACTCCAAATTTTATTCAGAATAAAAGGGGAAGACTTTGTGAAGCCCTTACCAAAGTCCCATGAACCTTGACCTCCATTCACATCTCATCCAAATCTTATTTTCTCAGACAGCCTACACCAATCTCTTTGTGCCCTTGAACATGGGCTGATCGTCACGCTGCTTTCTCTGCCTTTGCTTTTTCCTGCTGGTTAAAAACCAAACAGCAAAAACTTCTCCATATATTCTCAAGTCTCTATTCCTTAATTGTGCCTAATTAATTTGTATATATTCCAAGTGATGTAAATTATTTTTATATGTAATCTTATATAATACTTTCTTTTGCAACTGGATTATGGGAAACTTAAAATATTTTTTTTTGCTGTATTACCCCTGAAAGATAATGAAAACCTTAAAATGTTTATTGAATATTTTTATAAATGAATACACGAAATACTAGTTTATCATTTTAGTAAAGTACACTATGAAAAAACAATTTAGAAATTAAAATTCTATTTCTTCTAAAATATAACAGTATTTGCCTTTTTGTGTATATGTTGAATTTTATGTGGGAATTATATTGTAATTATGTGATGTAAGTGTCATTGGCAAAATGAATAATGAGTTAAGTACTTTCCATAAAAATAATTTGATGATAAAGTTTACAAGTAGCCAAAGGTTTAAGAGAATATTGATAGTGTGTTAGTAATATTAAGAGATTTTATCAGATTTTTAGTAATTGTATTTTGTAAAGCTGAAAAAGTTTCCTGGACAAATTTTCTTTCATTATTTGAGAAACAGATGTGGATATCTGCTATGTAGTTTGCAGTATTCAGAATGTGTATTCCCTTTAGTACGTTAGTGTAGAGGACTGCACAATGAAAGCTTATCAACTTTTGTATCAATCAATTAAATGTTTCAATGGGACATTTGAATTGCTTGGTAAATTCCTTCTGATTGTCATTTGATGATAAGGTACAATCTGGAAGGTTAGATTTTTGAGAATTTTTGACATTCTTTGACACACACCCAAAATGAAGGAAACTATTCATAATGTCTGCTTTCAACATGAGGTGACAGAAGATAAAAGTGTGAATGTTTCATTTAAATGTACTAGTGCAATGAAAGGCAGCTATATATTAAACACTGATTTCAGTGATATAAGGGGTGTATTTTGTGTCCAACAATTTTCCTTCCTAGTCTAAATTAGCTTTTGTCAAAGTAACATAGAGGGAACAGCACCTAGCTATACAGTTATACAGTTCCATGAAAAGGCATGAATGAGTAGGTTTGGAAGTCAAACCAAAGAATATCTGTAAATGATTAGAGATGTGTACAGCCCTGCAAATGACAAAATGATGAGCTAGGTATCAAAGCTTGAGATGATGTTCATTAGAAATATGAACTCTGCTTAATGTCAAAAGGTATTAAATACATCCTGAGATCTGTGGTATTTATCCAAGTAGGAGTACAACATTTGCTGAGATTTTTTAAAATTCTGTGTTTAATACATGATAATCATGGGTAATAAATATTTCATAAATTATATTTCACTTGAAGTCTAGGATGATTTATTAGGTTCATGAATTCATTTAAAATTCAATACCATTGAGTACTGCATCAATGATCTTAATAAGTCAGATTCTTCCACAGAGTAACTTGTTTCTCAGGTTTCTGGGGTCCTATTAAATTAAGTTCTTCATATATTAAATGTCCCCCTAGTGTTTTAAAGAGTTAATACTTTTTTCACTAGGGAAGGGTCATGTAAGTATAAAAAACTAGCATCATGGCATTTTTTCACTCAAATAACACTGTATTTGTGCAGTCTGATTGCTTAAGGTTCATACTTTTTTTTATAATAGTAGACATAGGTATGGACTCAGGAAAATGAACCACTTTTTTTTAATTCTCTCAGTATTAGAATATTGCCCCCCCACACAAGTTAAAATATTGAATATGCTATTTTCAGGATTATGATGCCTCTGTTGCAGAATCAAGTATATACAAACCTAACATGAAACTTTACACTATTTGTTGCCTGGGAACATAAAGAAAGTACAGTGGTAACTTCCATCTTGTTTCTATTTGGAAGTTGATTGTTAGTAGTAAATAAGTTTTTATTCCCTTCCATTCAAATAATTTTGCTATATTAGCATAATAAATAGAAGTTATTATTTCTGCAACTTGAATCTTACATTGTTTAAATATTGTTATGCTTAATATGGTGGTATGAATGAGAATGGATCCCATAAGCTCATATATTTGAATGTTTGGTTCATAGTTGGTGAACTGTTAGGAAGGATTTGGAGACATAGCCTTGTTGGAAGTAGTGTGCCCTCAGGGGTAGGCTGTGATGTTTCAAAAGCCTGCACCAGGCCTAACCTTGCTCTTTTTTCTGCCTCCATCTTGTGCTTAAGATGTAAGCTCTGAGTTACTGCTCCAATTCCATGCTTACCTGCCTAACTCCATGATTCTTGCCATGATAATCATGGATTAATTCCATGAAACTGTATAAAATCCCTAAATTAAATGCTTTATTTATAAACTGCCTTGGTCATGGTGTCTCATCATAGCAATAGAATAGTATATATATAAAAAAAAAAACTCCTCAAGAAATAAATGATACAGTTGAAACACTTCATAAAGTTTGTTTTGGTAAGAATTAATTTCCTCCCATAGTAGGTATATAATCTTAAGAATAAAAGAATGAGTAATAAACAATTAAGTGACCCTGAGCACAACACACACACACACACACACACACATACACACACACACACACACACACACACTCCTCTTTAAGGGGAGGTACAATGTAAATTGTTTGGTAACTATTGTCATAGGTAAGGAGATACATATCATAAAATCACTTACTATAAAATGTGGCTTATTTTATAAACAAACAGAAACAGATTCTTGAACGTTAGTGGGACATGTTAGTCAACTTACTGTGTATATTGGGTGATATATTCTTTGCTTTGCTTAAACAGGTGAATTTTATGTCCACTGACAGAGGGTAGGGACATTTCTATTTTTAACACTCTTTCTTCAGAGTTGTTCCTGCCATTTTCCTTGGGAGCCTCTGCTTTATATTTTTATATCTCAGTCTAAAGTTTATTTCAGAGGAAGTCTTCATTCAAAACTACTCAATTAGGAATTTCTGTCCTTTTTCCCTAAGTTCAGACAATTTTATCGACATGCTTTACAAAACTTATATTTATAATAATGTATTTCTGCTCCTTGAGCTACATTAAAAATGAGATAATAAGCAATGCATCTGTGTATTACTTATATTGAGGGTCTGAACAATACAAGATCTAGCAGAAGATATACTGAAGAAGGTCAGCTGATAAAGTCAATGGAATGCCTAGTCATTAAATAAATAATATAAAATAGATGTTCTCTTCCTGCTACTTTTGTTAACTGTTCATCAATATTAGAAACTGTACAAACACAATTTTTGTGATAACAGCAGTAAAGAAATAAAAGCAGAGTTGCCCACTTGTTTTTTAAAAACTTAACATTTGTTTTGATTCTTTGTGGATTGCACATCATGCATTTTGTTCCCACTCATCTCCCCATCCCTTTGCATCTGACCTCTACCCTTGCAACCTTGCCTCAAGATAAAATAAAATAAAATAAAATAAAATTTAAAAGAGAAGAAAAAAATAAAGAAAAGAAAAATCTCATCATGGAAGCTGTAGTGTGACATAGTGAGTCACACAGTAAACCCTTTAATCCCTACATCTTATTTGCAAGTGTTCATTGCAACGGGTTACTGGTCTGGTTTGAGGCCCATGGTTTCTGCCATGCTATTGGTACTGGGCTTTCGCTGGGACTTCTCTTGGAAATCTTATGTTGTCCTGTGTCGTGGAGGTCTTGAGGCTTAGGGTATGTAGGACAGACCCCTTCACATGCTCCAGTAGATCATAGATGGGGCAGATGTAGGGATGGCCCAACTCATAAAGCCCTGGTTTAGGAAATGGCTGGTTGCTGGCCAGCGCTCCCTAATCCTCAACACCAGGGTGAGCTTTCTAGCACCACAGAGGCTAGTTTATGTTATTCAGTAAGCAGCAAGATCAGGGCCAGTTCTCCTGCCCTCATGCTCCCAAGGCCTGCTTACCTACTCCTACACCACCAGGGCCAGCTCCTGCTCTCGGGAATATTAGACCTAAGGACAGCTCTCCAACCTGTCACAGGTGGTACGTGTGGGGAGACTTCTCTCCCTCACCCATGCCACCATATGGCAGAGTAGGGGTAGGGTCAGCTCTGCTCTGCTGTGGAAGGACAGAAATGAGATGCCCTCCTCCTCCTCCTCGTCTTTGTCTCAGGTGGGTGAGAGATCTGGCCCTGAAATTATAAGAGCAGGAGAGTTGCCCTTGCCTCTTACCACCTAAGACAGATGAGGGAGCCGACCCTCCCCTTCCCAGCTGTAGCACTCAGAGAAATGGGCTCTACACATCTGTGGTGGTATTGTGTTCCCCAAAATATTGTGCACCCTAAAATACTTATCTGGGGTCAGAGACAGAACAGCCACTAGATACAAAGGCTAGAAAATTGTGGCACTCACGCCTTTAATCCTAGCATTCCAGAGGTAGAAATCCCTCTGGATCTCTGTGAGTTCAAGGCCACATTGGAAACAGCCAAGCATGGTGATACATGCCTTTAATCCCAGAAAGTGGGCCTTCAATCCCAGGGGTTGATGGCAGAAAGCAGAAAGATATATACGGCGTGAGGACCAGAAACTAGAAGCTTTTAGCTGGTTAAGCTTTTAGGTTTTGACCAGCACAGTTCAGCTGAGATCCACTTGGATAAGGACTCAGAAGCTTTCAGTCTGAGGAAACAGGATCAGTTGAGGAATTTAGTGAGGTGAGGAAGCTGTGGCTTGTTCTGTCTCTCTGATCTTCCAGCTTTCACCCCAATACCTGGCTCAGGTTTGATTTTATTAATAAGAACTTTTAAGATTCATGCTACACACACCTTGCTTGGGAAGCACAGTAGAGCTGACCCTGTAGTGGCAGCAGGAGTGAGCTGGCCTGGAGGAACTGACCCTCTCCTTTACCAGTTGCAGCACTCAGGAAAGTGGGCCCTGCACCTTCCCTGGGCAGCACAGCAGAGCTGATCCTATTGACAGGCGCAAGGGTGAAACAGAATGTGAGCCTGGGAGATCAGGCCCCAACTCTCTTTTACCATATGGTCATGACAGGGGAGAGAAACACGCCCCTGGTCGCCTGTGGCGGGAGGGAGAGCTGGTCCTGCCCCTCACTACCTGAAACAGATGAGGGACCCGACCCTTCCCTTACCAGCTCCAGCACTCAGGAGAGTGGCCCTTGCACCTCATCTGGGCAAAACAGAAAAGCTGGCCTTGATGGTCTTGGTGTGGGAGAGCTCACCCTGAGGGATGAAAGCCGGAGAATTGGCCCCACCCCTTACTTATTTCAGCAAGGAGTAAACTAGAAGGGGAAATGCTGGAGAGCTCACCCTGGTGGTGAGGACCAGGAAGAAGAGCTACTGGACTGACCAATCCTGCAACTACCCAGGCCCAGAGCCAGGGTTATGAGCTAGCCCACCCCATAATATGATCTACACAAGCACATGAAGGGGCAGGTCCTGCAGATCCAAAGCAGCAGGATCTCCATGACACAGGGAAACAAGATGATATCCAAGAGGAGTCACAATGAGGGCCCATTATTGATAGTGTAGCAGAAACCACAGGTCTTGAACTAGATCAATGGCTCTTTGCAATGAACACTTGCAAATAAAATTGTATGAACACGGGGGGAAAAATGAAAATAAAATTATAATTATAAAAAGAAATAAAAAAATCTTTTAAGTCACTTAATAGGAGTGGAAAGAACATGTTGAGACAATTCAGAATTTCCATGCTCCTTTCAGTGCATGAAAACTTATCTGCAGTCCAGGAAACATCCATTCCTTTACGGCTGTTGAGGTTTAGAATGTAAAATATCTCCTGTAGGCTAAAGGGTTTGAACACTTGCTCTCCAGCGGGTGGCTCAGTCTGGGAGATCCAAAGGTACCTTTAGGAAGTAAAACACCCTTGAGTGTATCACTGAAAGTGAGCCTGAAGATTTTCTATCCTTCCTCCATTTCCGGTTCACTCTCTGTTTGCACATAGTGGATATAACGTCCTCAACCTTCCCCGATCCTGCTGCAATGATCTCCACACCATGACAAAAAAAAATGGATATTTCCAAATGTAAATCAAAATAAAATCTGCCTCTCTTATATTGATGCTCACTGGGTATTTTGTCACAGCAACAAGAAACATAGTTAATGCAATTATTCTACAAATATTTATGTCATCCTACCTATAAGTGTTTAGGTGTCTCCCAATGTATGATGGAACAATTTAGATTTTTCAGAATTACATCCTTGTAAAAGTCACATATTTTCAAGAGAAATCCACTTCAAATTTTCAACTTTGAACATTTCACAAGCTGCTGTTGCTTGATCTGGGAAACAATACCTCATGTTTACCTTTCCTGATTACATGCAATAACAACACCCATCATTCTGAGCTAGAACACAGTGATGAAGTAAATACAACACATGATAGTATGCCCTATGACTAAGCTATCATGATCAGTGCATTCAGTCAAGTAAGTAGACCATTAACATAATTTCAGTTTATCACAGATTCACCTGGATGTGACCCTATTATAAGTCACACTTTGATGTTTTAAAACTTTTATTTGTTATTTACCATTGCCCAGGTCTGTGTACTCTACCATATTATTATTTCACTTTGAGTATCTGAATAGAATTGCATTATAATTTTGTCTTTTATAGATGTTTTTATGCAGCAGCTTCATACAAGTCTTGCACTGTCATGTTACAGGAATTTTGGGTCATAAAGTGGCTGAAAAATATGTCCAAAGTACAATCCAATGGGGCTAGAGATTAGTTTTCTGTTGCACATATTCTGCATTTCAAAATTAGCCTGCTGTAATTCTCATTAGATATTTTCCTATTTAACCTTTTGAAGTGCAGGATTTGACTTTTAATAGGAAGCTGGTATTCCATTATAAAAATAAAACCAAATGTCCTTTGACATTATCATTGAGAGCAGCTGGCTTTTCTTTGTGCATTATATCTTGTATGTAATAAAGATGGAGATTCAACCTAATTTATTTTACTCATAAATGGTGGAAGAAATAAAATGAAAGCTGTTTTATTCAGCTTTCATGAGCACTATTCACTGTTTGTGGTAAATGCTTTATCCCTTTCTAGTAACAGTGCAAAATTATAATATACAAATATGGCATTGCAAACTTTGTTAGGCGAAAGAAAGCTAATGGATAAAAACATAAAGTACATTGAATTTTATAGAATAACATTCAAATTATTTATCTAAATGTCAGTTCTGTAAAAGATAGTACAGTTACCTAGAGTTCCATCTGTGTATGTGATGAGAAGTTATGCCTGACAGTCAAGAGAATTTCATATTAACCATACTAAGAAACAAAGGCAGAGGGAAAGACAAGGACAACGCAAAACCTGTTAAAAGCAGCGTAAGAAGACAGAAAGGAAAAAAATAAAGGAAGGTTAAACACACGCTTCACATTCATTGTCAACTTATTACCAGAACAGTGACTGGATTGCTGAGGGTTCTCTTTGGTTTTTGATGAGTTTTTTCAGAGATGTCTATGTGAGGAGGACTTTGTAATAATCAGTAGATTATTCTGTACATGGATAAATATGTTAATTGACTATTGGGGGGTGATGCAACTATGTAAGGAGGAGCCTGTTGGAGAAAATCGTGTCAGTGGAGTCACATCTTCAAAGGGATGTCTTGGCCCTGAATCTTTTTTGTTGGTTTTTACTGTTCCAAGGTTGCAATGTGAAGAGCAGTCTCTGCCACACACAACCACTGAAATCATATACTTCTTTAGATTATAGAATTATAGATTAATAACTCTGGGATCAACCAACCATGGAATGAACTCTCAACAACTGGCCAAACAATTTTCCTTCTTTAAACTGTCTCAGGTATTTGGTTACAATTTCAATAAGTCTCATGAAGAACATAGTAATCTACATTTTGCTTAAAACTAAATATTAGCTTAGGAATGAATGAATATCTAGAATTGTAGATATTTTCTATTTCTAAGTAAAAGTCCTGATGTTCATTATCTGTTCATTTCAAAGTGTGTAATTGGAGGAATAAGCTTGCTTTACAATAACAAATGAAGTCCAAATTGCATATTTTGTCATAAAATATCAGGTGTTTAAAGTGATAAACTGATTCCCTCATGTTAATTTACACAGTGTACAGGTAGCTAAGGAAAAATATAGTAACCACCAAGAATTTAATAGAAAATTATTTATAAACTGGTGACAGATTAGAAAGAATATTTTATTATGTAACTCATACTACTATGAATTTGAAACTTTTCAAATGTTTATATCACTTTGGAAATGTTTCCTGAATAATTTGTAAGCCAATAACATTTTCTTATATAAAACTTTTTAGAAAATAGGAAGAACAATTGAACATGGAATTTTAGTTATAAGAAATTTTGTCGTCTTCTAAAATTTGGCTGCCAAACAGAAGTACATAGTTTCCTGGAATTATGAATGCTTTCATATGAGCTAAAGTTTAATAAATTGTTTTATCATAACTTTGTATTTTATTACAAAGCATACTTTCCTGACACTACATAATGACTTACATCTTTTATAACAAGAAACTAATTTTGTCACAAAGAACAAATTATATAATTTTGGTATAGTCTACAGACTCTTGTTTAAACTAAATTTCTGTTTGAAATATTTTTTAAAATTGTGAGTTTTGATCTTGGTGACCAGATATCCCCATGATATAGATGGAAAACACAATGATGGAGCTTTCTATAAAATGGTCCTCTGTTGTGGAATATCATTTTAAGGTGTGTTATATTTGTTTATGCTGTGGAACATTTGTTTAATGATGCAAAGATGTGTTGCATTCTTTTATGTTGCATTTGTTTAACTCTGTGAAGCTGTGTTACTTTGCCTATATAAACACCCTGTGGTTTAATAAAGATCTGAATGGCCGATAGCTAGGCAGGAGAAAGGATAGGCAGGGCTGTCAGGTAGAGAAAATAAATAGAAGGAGAAACTGAGAGGAGAAGGAGAAAGAGAAAAAGAGCAAGGAGAGGAAGATGCTTGGGGCCAGCTAGATATACAGAAGTAAGAGAAAGGTAAAAGCCCAGAGGCAAAAGTTAGATGGGATAATTTAAGTGAAGAAAAGCTGGCTAGCAACAAGCCAAGCTAAGGCCAGGCATTCATAAGAAAGAATAAGCCTCCATATGTGATTTATTTGGGAGCTGGTGGCGGGCCCTCCAAAAGAGCAAAAACAACCAACAACAATCCTCCTAATAATGAAATGTTTTCCCACTTTGTGATCCCCAAATAGAAATTTAGTCTACAAAAATCCAGCCAAAGAGTTTATTGTTAGAGTTGGTTTATGTACTCATGGTTGACTTAAAGAAATAACAGAAACAGCATATCTAAAAAATCAATGATAATAGATGAAGATTAATGTACAAATGTATTTATTGGACAGGATTTCATTTTCATCTCATTCATTGTGTTATGTCGTACTTTTTCATGCCATGTTTTACTGAGTCTCTCAAGATAAACCAATAAATATCTCTTCATGTATGCCTATTTTGATGAAAGTCTGAATTTTGTAAACAATATTTTATAGACATGAGGATTTTTATATCTTAATAATATTTCTTATATGATTTTACTTGAGATAATATGATACATTTTAGGGTAATGACAACATTATGGTAATTTGTGAATTTATTTAGATCAGCTAATTCATTTATTTTCCATATTTGAATATAGCTGGTTCCCATCAAAAGACAGATCAATTCTTTGTAGCATTGAACAGGACCAGGATTGGTAACATGTTTAAAGCCATACCAACCCAAGACTCCGTGGAAGGACAAAGGGGATGTTAGCTCTGGGTCCTTGCAGAGGAGCAGACTTGGCAAGGTTAAGAGCTAGGAGCTGGAGCCTCAAAAAGTTAAGGAAGTTTTCAGTTCCTGGGAACATGGCATTTCCCATGAAGAGACTGGAGTTATCAGTCCCAAGGCCACTACATGGTATGGAATGCTTCTGCGATACCTTGTGTTCTATTTGAGCTACTCTGCTTGATTAGCATCCTGCCCACTTTGTCCCATTGTGAGATAGATTCTGTTGACTTTGTTCCATTTCTACTGTGGAAATAGTAAGATGCTGCACTTCTTATTAAGTTTGCTTGCATAAGACATAGCTTGTGGAAGACCTTGTGACCACAACCGTTATCTTTCTATCTTCTATCCCATTATTTGATCCCTACCACTGAAAAGTGACCTGCTCGTCCAAGTCACTAAATTGGCTGCATTATGAATAGTGTTTAGCTCTTACTTACCAATCAAATTGACTGGGAGCCTATAATTAATGGTGAGTTGAAAGGATAATTTCTCCTATATGTCTATCACATAATTCCCTGCCACCATCATTTAATTATCATTCAAAGATTAAAGTTTAGCTCAGCTTTGAGGTACCAAACAAAACCTCATCTGACCCAACTCATGTAAAAATAAAGAACACCATAATTTTCCATTAAAATATTGTACCATAGTCAATTATTAAGCAAAACTTCTGCTCCAAACGCAGTCATTAAAGAAAAAGGAAAAAAATGAGGAAAACAAAATTATAGACAAAAATAGAAATAAATCCTAAAGACAAATTTGAGAAACACACACACACACACACACACACACACACACACACACATACCAGGCACAATATCCGCGACCACTGACCATAAGGCCTTTTAAAAATCCTATAAATTGCTGGGCGGTGGTGGCGCACGCCTTTAATCTCAGCACTCGGGAGGCAGAGCCAGGAGGATCTCTGTGAGTTCGAGGCCAGCCTGGGCTACCAAGTGAGTTCCAGGAAAGGCGCAAAGCTACATAGAGAAACCCTGTCTCGAAAAACCAAAAAAAAAAAAAAAAAAAAAAAACCAAAAAAACCCCACATTTGCCACACCAGTCATGTCTCACCCCCAAGGTCATTAAATGGAATGAAAGGCTAGTGCTGAGCTCCAAGCCTACAATTGAGGTTGGTGGAAGATGCCTCTGAAGGTACAAAGTATGCTTTATAACCTAAGCTGTGCTACCTTTCAGCAAATCAGTAAAGTGTAATTTTGAAACATGGTGTTGGATGTCATAATATTTTTAGCTTTAAGAGTTGATATCAGTTAATTTTATGGTAATTGCATCAACATGAAGTAAAGAAAAAAATATATATTTGTGTACAACCCTACATTACATGTTCTCTGAGATTTCTCTCCAAATCAGAATTTAGATTAAATTTTCCCTTTGAAATACTCTGTTGAAAACAATAACAACAAAAGCAAACAAGATGTTTTACTCAGTTGAAACTTTTTCTTAAATAATGAGAGGTTGTATAAAAGCACATTAGAAATGATTGAAGAAAATTCATAAAGGCATTCATCATAATTGCAAAGGAAAAACATGAAGAATAAGCTCCAATGAAAAAAGAAGTATGAAATTTAGATGTTTATAATATTTCTAAAAAGTTACAATATAAATTTATTGTTTCACCTTCAAGTTCTTCAGTAGACTTGACATAGTCTTTATGGCACATAAACTGAAGAGAATTAGCAAAAGGAAAAAAGTAGATAGGATTTTAGTAGAATGGCCCCACAGCAGAGCTGACACTGAATGAGAAGAAGAGGTGGGACAGAGGCTCTGAAATGTACTGGAGAGGTGTTGCCGAAGAGAGTGAGTAAACAGGGTCTCAGGAGGTCACTCTTCTGTGGCATCTTCAGCACCTCTTGTCAGTGTGTGTTCTACAGGATGTTTTGAAGGATGCTGTATTACCAGAAGTCTTGGAAAGGAAAAATAGAATCTCTTTCTGAGGACGGGGATATATTTCTTTTACTTATTTATTTTTATTTCTGACATATTTCTTATGGAGATAAAAATGTAATATAGTTTCTGGGGCAAAATTTGGACACACTTACTAGGCACAGAGTGATCAGCAGCAGTAATACAAATCTACCTTGGTCTCACACCAGCAAGGACTGTCTACCTCTCCCCAGAAGATTGAATGGGCAAAGAGGAGAAATAAACTTGAAATTTAAGTTCAATTAGGTGAATTGTACACGTTCTTTATCTGTATCACAAATTTTCAGTTTGCTGGAGGCATCTACAATTTTATGTCAGAGTAAATTTTCAGTTAGAGAGCTATTTAAAATCTTCAGAACTTCCTTCATTATTCTAAGAAAAAAATTGGTTGTGGTGAAGTTTTGAATAGTGTAACAAAGAAAAAGTAATGATACTTTAAAATAAAGATTCCTTTTGTATTATGGATTATAATTAAATAGACATATTCTGCAAGCAAGTGTGGGGGTATTGTGTTCCCCAAAATATTGTGTATGCTAATAAACTTATCTGGGGTCAGAGAACAGGACAGCCACAATATTAATCATAGAGGTTAGGCAGTGGTAGCATATGCCTTTAATCCTAGCATTCCAGAGACAGAAATCCCTCTGGATCTCTGTGAGTTCAAGGCCACATTGGAAACCGCCAGGCACGGTGATACACACCTTTAATCCCAGAAAGCCACACCTTTAATTCCAGGGAGTGGTAGGAGAAAGCAGAAAGGTATATAAGGCGTGAGGACCAGAAACTAGAAGCATTTGGCCTGGGTAGGCCTTTGGCCTGGAGAAGCATGTGGCTGGTTAAGCTTTCAGGCTTCTAGCAGCAGTTCAGCTGAGACCCATTCTGGATGATGGCTCGGGGCATCCAGTCTGAGGAAACAAGACCATCTTAGGATTCAGCGAGGTGAGATAGCTGTGGCTTATTCTGTCTCTCTGACCTTCCAGTGTTCACCCCAATACCTGGCCTCAGGTTTGATTTTATTAATAAGAACTTTTAAGACTCTTGCTACAAGCAAGCTTTGACTTGACCTTAAAGTTGGGTTGATAATGTCTTTCCTCACCCATTTTTATATCTTTCAGGAAATAGGAAGCACTGAGGAATACTTACTATGAACTTGTACGTGCATATGATATTTTGCTAATACCCATCATCTTTGTATTTACCATCACGTCAGTCTCTCATATCTCCCCTGATCAGTCCTGTTATTTTCCTTCATCATTGCTGTGGATGACTGAATGATAAAACACTGATTGGCCAGTAGCCAGGCAGGAAGTATAGGCAGGACTAGCAGAGAGGAGAATTGAGAGAACAGGAAGGCGGAGAGGAGGAGACATCAACCTGCCGTCCAGGGAGCATCATGTAGAGGCAGCAGGTAAAGCCATGAAACACGTGGCGACATATAGATTAACAGAAGTGGGCTGAGTATAAGAGTAAAAGCTAGACAATGGTAGGCCTGAGCTAATGGCCGAGCAGTTTAAATAATATAAGCGTCTATATGTTTATTTTATAAGTGAGCTAAGGGACTGCCGGGGTTTGGCGGGACCCAGAGAGAAAAACTCTAGCTACACATCATGTTACATGGTACCTGTTCTCTTTTCATTGTTTTTGAATTCCACACATAAGTGAAAACATATTTGCATACCTGTGTCTGTCTTATTTCAGTTAACATGTTTGAATATAATTTAATCTATTTTTATAATAAGATTTCATTTTTCTTTATGATAGACTAATATTCCACTAAGCAATATGGCAAAGATTGCATCCATTACAAAGATATTATTATGACTATTATGATATTGTACTAATACATATGAGTATATAGATTTCTTTTAAATATATTGACCTTATTTCCTTAGCTATATACTCAGGAATAGAGCTAAATTGTATGTCCTAATTTGTTTCTGTTTTACTGTGTTAAAATACAATCACAAAACGTAACTTGAGTTTGTAAGATTTTATTTGGCTTACAGGTTACATCCATCATAAAGAAAATCCAAGACAGGAGCTTGAGATGAAACATTTCTTTGCATAATACTGGCTGCCTCTTCATCCTGAAAATCATTTTAATTTGTTATATTTCCACTTGTAAATTATTTATATTACTCCTTGAGCTGCAGGAATCTGATTTAGAGAGTTATTTCTGATGCCTTTTGTGGTAGTTTGAATGTAATTGGCCCCCATGCTGTGGGATGGTCTGAAGGGGTTGGGCATGTTTGTACATGCCCGGCGGACACATCCACCCGGCTAGTTCCAGGTCAGGATAGGCATTTCTGGTTCAAGGCGTCTGGTAACCAGGGCGACCGACGACCTGGACACATCCGCCTGGCCAAATTCCAGGTCAAGATAGCCATTTCCGGGTCAAGGCGTCTCGCGTGACCAGGATCCGTGATGTCACGTAGCCACGCAAGCGCACAGCGTGCTACGTCACCCATGCCTATCTGGTCACGCCCCACCTCATAAAAAGCCGCCATAACTCTGACCTAAATCTCTTTCTCCCATACGGACACTCACCTCCCTCTGTCCTCCCAATAAACTCTATCAGCGAATTCTGTCTTGTTTCGTGACATTTTCTTGCAGGGTAACAGCGAAAATAACTAACATGGTCTGTATGTCAAATTGCTCTGATTGGTCAGTAAATAAAACACTGATTGGCCAGTGGCTAGGCAGGAAGAAGTATAGGCGGGACTAAGAGAGAGAATTAAAAGAACAGGAAGGCAGAGGGAGAAACTGCCAGCCGCCACCATGACAAACAGCATGTGAAGATGCCGGTAAGTCACGAGCCACGTGGCAAGGTATAGATTTATAGAAATGGATTAATTTAAGCTATAAGAACAGTTAGCCAGAAGCCTGCCACGGCCATACAGTTTGTAATCAATATAAGTCTCTGTGTTTACTTGGTTGGGTCTGAGCGGCTGTAGGACTGGCAGGTGACAGAGATTTGTCCTCATTGTGGGCCAGGCAGAAAAACTCTAGCTACACCCCCATAATCTCATAGAGAGTGGCACTACTAGGAGGAGTGGATTTGTTGGGGGAAGTGTGTCACTGTGGGGGTGGGCTTTGAGGTTTCCTATGTTAAGGACACTGCCCAATATCTCAGTAGACTTTCTGTTGCCCTTTGGTCAAGATGTAGCCATCACTTCATCTGCCTGCATTCTGACAGGTTCCCCATTATGATGATAATGGACTAAACCTCTGAAACTGTAAGCAAGACACCCCAATTAAATGTTTTCTTTATAAGAGTTGCCATAATCATGGTGTCTCTTGACATCAATAAACGCTCAAACTAAGAAACATTTATTTTACAGTATTTAGCATTATCAGTTTCAATGTAGATACAAAATAAAGTACTTTCTCCCACATTTAGTGGATTTGGGGATAGTATGAGAAACAGTGATATAGTTTTATTTTCCTACACATTAATATCCAGTTTCCCATTACAATTTGTTTAAGATGCTGTCTTTTCTCCAGCATATAATTTTTGGCATCTTTGTAAAAGATAGGCTGTGTAACTGTGACTTCACTCAATCACTCAAGTCATTCTGTTGATCTAAATGTCTCTTTTGTGTCAGCCAATGTTCCTATTGTGACTATGGCTCTGATACGTAATTTGAAATCTGTAGCCGGAAATTTCTCCAGACCCACCCAGCCTGGGGTCCCACAGCTGCTTATAAAAATCACTCAGGGACTTATAGTAATTACAAACTGTATGGCCTAAGGCTCAGGCTCATGTCTTTCTGTATTCTCTGAACATATGATGCTCTCATTGGTTGATAAATAAAGCTGTTTGGCCAATGGCGAGGTAGAATAAGTTTAGGCTGTACATTCAAACTGAAGACAGATGAAGAAGGGTGGAGTGAGGCAGAACCTGGGAGCCACAGTCAGGAGAAGCAAGATGTAAGAGAACAAGCAATGCCATGAAGCCATGTGGCAAAACATAAATTAATAGAAATGACTTGAATTAAGTTATATGACCTAGTTAACAAGGAGCCTGAGCCTATAAGCAGCTGGGGGGTCCTGGGGGTGAGTTGGACCAGAGAAATTTCTGGCTACAGAAATCTGATAATGGTACTTCCAGAATTATTCTTTTTGCTGAGGACAGTTTTGGTTGTTTGTAGTATTTCATCTCAATATGAATTTTAGTGTTTGTTCCTTTTTTTTTCTGTGAGGAAAGTCATTAGAAATTTTGTAGAGACTGCAACGATCTATAGAACACTGTTTGTAATATGTCCATGTTTATAACAATAATTCTTCTAAACCATTAACATGTGAACTCTTTTTAACCTCAGTCACACCACTCCAACTTTCTTCAGTATTATATAGTTTTTATTCTAGAGAACTTTCACTTTCTTGTTTATACTTATTTATATTTTGGAGACTATGATTCATTAGAGTTGGAAACTGTGTTTACAGTTTTGATGTACAATTTTTATGTAACAAAGCCTTTTATTGTGGTTGCCTATCATGGGATAGGAATATCTTTATCATTATGTACTTGGGACTTTCATCAACTTTCATTTGTTTTTTTATCACTGCATGTGAATCAAAGTGTCATATAGCAGGATGTCATTTCTGGGTTAGAGCTTTACATCCTCAGTTTACTCTTTGGGGTTCTGAGATGTTCTAAAACAGATACAGCCTCTTTGGAGAGATGCGTCACTGACTGCAGTTGTTGGGAATATTATGTTTCATGTCAGTGATTTCATGAATGAATGAAATATGAATCTATTAGTTTCTTTCAGGCTTAAATTTTTCACTGCACTGTGATTTATCCATTTCAAATCTATACAATAACACGTTGTGTATGGGTAATCTAAAACAGATAATTGAACTAATAGAAAAATGGCAACTATTAAGTTCAAGCAACTCTCATCAGTGAAATCTTATATGGTGTATAAATGCACAAAACTAGTGGGAAACCTTCTTATTTTCCTACTGGATATTGATGATGTCAGTATTTAGGATGAACATTTCAGTATTTTTTCAGTAAAATTTTAGTCAAAGTAAATTTTAAAATAATTATATTGCTACACATAAATTGCAATAAGGTTTTGCAAATTTTAGTTCACTTGTAATTTGTTGAGACTTTTTCAACTCAATTTTCATTAACAATCTACAGAGACTGTATAAGACAATGCTTTTCTTTTATGAGGAATGAAGTTTGATTAAAAAGAACAACCATATGCTCTGACTTTATAATTACTTTTTTCTGATTCTGGAAACTCAGTCTATCTTGAACTGGCACAGCATGTTCCTGTGTTTCTGTTAATTTCTAGTGCTTCCACTTTATCTCGGGTTCACAAATGCTGTAACTGTTACCTTTCTATCATTTGTTTTTATGTGGTTTTGAGGATGAAGCCAGGATATTGCTTTTGCTGAGAATATGCTTTATTTATGACTATGTCATATTCCCAGCTTGTATATTCCAATTGTTTATTAAAAACTTTTATAATTACACACTTTCTTACATATTTAGGTTTTTACACTCACCTGATCAGATACTAAGCCAAGATTAACCATCACCAACATCATTGAATGTCAGTGAATCACAATATTAATTCCAGCATACTTCACTTCCATGTCTTTATCAGAAATACCCTATTTCCTTCTTTGTATTGTTTTATTTACCAGTTTCTTCTCAGTAATAAGCTTTTCCTTAATGGAAGCTAAGACCAGTTAGTTTGTAATGATTTATAGGGACAACCATTCTAACCCCATTAAATTGTACTGCTGTGTCCTTGCAATGGCACTCAATTTTCTTGTGCTAAAAATAGATCCTGGAGCTTGAGCTGTTGTTCTGTAGATTATCTTGAGCTCATATGATGACTTCATCTTCTCAATTTTATCCAGACTGTCTAACATACGTACAGCTGTTAGAACTAACTGCCATATGTCAACAAAATATGTCTCTTTCTTAATGTATTCAGAAAACACATGGATGATCAAAAGCAATAATGTCATCTATTTTGCAATGCTGTATAGTGAAAAATTCTGTACATGTATGAGGAATATGATTAATATTTTCATGGCAGGGGAGGGTTGTTCCCTTTTTTAAAAATAACAGGAGGTTTTTAAAGAATAATATAAAAAATTCTGATGAGAGTTTCTAAATATATAATATGATATTTTCAATATCTTCCTATCATAAAGCAAGAAATGTAAACATTTAAATGATTGATAAACTCTTATAAATTCCAAAGGTAGGGCAAGGTTAGGGTTATATTAAGGTTGGAAAGACTGTTCTGCACCTGAGAGCACTGACTGCTCCTCCAGAGGACCTGGGATTGATTCCAAGCATCTATGTTGAATATCACAACCTTTGTCATTCTAGTTCCCGTCATTCTGACACTCTCTTCTGGCCTCCTAGTGTACTGGCAGGAGCATGTTGCACAGACATACATGCAAGCAAAACACCCATAGAATTAAAAACACACTCAAAAATTGATAAAGTGGCTTAGATGTACGTGCTCCACTTAAAACATCCATAAAAGTTAGGGAGTTCATAAGGGAGGATGAAGGAAGACAAGATTCCCCCAAAACGGGGAAATAGAATATTGTGTTATGAAGAGATCAAGAGGAAATTAGAAGGATTAACTGAGGGGTGGGATGGAAGGGCAGGCAACGGAGGAATTATGGAGAACTAACATTAAAAGCTTTTTGAAAAGTCAGATGCTAGCCTACTATTCTAAAAGGTTCATAAAATACATACATAAATGTAGCTACCATATAATGGGGATATAATGCCTCAATTGGACATCACATATTACCAAGTAAAGCCTCTTGTACCAGGAATGGATTAAATTTTGTTGTCATTGTAAAAGGGTCTGTCCCATAGGGTATCAAATATTATGAGCCATTACCAATGGTAATGGTTGCCCTCTACAACAGGAACATAAGATCCTATGGCTGAAAGCATAATTTACCTATGCCACTGAACATGGAGAAAAACAGTGGGTGCCCAATAAGAAGCTTTACCCTTATTGGCCAGCATCCATAGCTCCAGAAGTTACTATACCTGATACCAGAGAAGAGTGATCATCAATCTCACCCAGCTACAAACCCTACAACCTGTCTGCAAGATATACTCATTCAATATTGTCACAATTGTTATGGGCATAACCAATCACTTTTTAAAAATCAGACTTACCACCTGCTCCATGAGATGGAGCTGACATATAAAACTGTTAATGATGCAAAGAACCTGAGACTAGAAGACTATAATGATCACAGACACTGAAGAAAACTCACTACTGTTGTAGATGTAATTATGAATGGTCTTATTAAATAAGAAACACAGAGCCAAATGCAGAGTTAAAAGCCCCAGAGGTCAGAGAGCAGTAGCTAAGACCAAGACCGCCTTCTTAACACCTGCTGCTGCTGCCGTCCTTCCCCTGAGAAAGAGACCTACTTCTGTGTGTCTTTTTATTGACTTTCTGTTCTGCCTTCTCATTGGTTGTAAACCCAACTACATGACCTCCTCGTCACTACCTGTCTATACAGACCTCCAGGTCTCTATGGTTGGTATTAAGATTAAAGGTGTGTGTCTCCATGCTGGCTGTACCCTTGAACACACAGAGATCTGCCTGTCATGTGATCAGATTAAGGGCATGTGCTACCACTGCCAGACTTATGCTATGGCTTGCTATTCGCTCTGACACCAGGCAACATTATTTATTAATATACAAATAAAATCACACTTCAGCACAAATAAAATATCACCATATATTGTTATTCTATTGATTGAACATAGGAGAAAAAAAAGAAGAATCTTAATTTCATAATGCTACACCTGTAGATCGCCACATAGTTCAGCTCTAATCACAGCTCTAATCTTCTTTTAGTAGAATGTAATTAACACAGAGACACACAAATTGACAATGTGCACAGTGTGTGACTTTGGAGTATTCATTAGTAAGTGGGATGTCCATACCAAAACCCTCCCCTCAATAATTAGGGTGAGTAGGGATCTGCATGAGAGTGGTTTTGGGAAGATTTCAGAAGGTAGAGGGGGTGAAGGACTCTGAGGAACTGCTTCATCCTGTCATATCAGGTCTGTTGCACATATGAACCAGCAGAGATTGTGACAACATTCCCAGGACCTGAGCAAATTGAAGCCAGAAAAAAAAATCCCATCACAGAAAAGAAGAAATGGCACCAAGTCCCACAACCTAACCAAGAAGCTATTTGCAATTCTTCTTGCTGGAAAAAAAAGAAAATCAGTTTTCTCCAATGGAGTTTTACTGAATATATCGACCACTCCCCTAGGCAAAGCATCATGATCAGTAGTTTACTGGCACAAAATGAGCCTCATTGTTTCTTGAATGTGTGCTATTTTATAATTTGGTGTACTTTGAACATTTTGTTCTTAGTGCTTTCTGTTTTTTGGTGTTTCTTTTTTGTTGTTTATTGAGAAAGAAAAAAGAGCATGAAACTGTGGAGGGAGGAAGAGGAAGAATTTAGAGGAGGGAAAGAATGTGGTAAAAATATATTCTATGAAAAAATTTAAGTAAGGTACATTATAGTTCAAAATAAAAATAATAAAGGAGAAATAACATCACATTAGAAAAAAATGAACGCTAATATCTCCAATTGTGGCTGGTAGTGTGTATGTAAGTGAATACACAGTTGTGGGTTATATATTTATACTACTCTTTTGGGTAGTAATCTAACAATACCTAGCAGTTTTGAAACCCCAGTAAGTGCTGTCCCATAAATTTCACCAAAACCAATAATTTATATCCAATCCCTCTAAATGGAGCATAAATTCTGACAGGGAAAAGTACAAACTGACTCATGCCTTGCTACATTTTAAAATGATACATGTATAAGATATAGGTATTTTATGAATTAAAAAATCAAATTAATAATACAAAGCTTCATGACTTGAAAAATGTAAATCAGAAATATAGATAAAATTGCTTGAAGAATATTGATTTGGTGTATCACATATTTCCAATCTGTTTTATTCAATAAGTTACTTCAAAGCATAGTGTCCTAAAACAGTGCTGAATTAAAAAAAAAAAAAAGAGTATTTCCTACAGTTTCTTCTGGGCAGAAACATGGGAATGCCTCATCTCTTCTTTGGTTCCTGTATTTTCATATGCGGCCAAAAGAACAATCATCTGCTAAGTTTTAGATACAGAACAAGGATGACGCCAATAGGCGTGCTGATATGAGCAGGGGAAAACCCACAGAAAGAACTACAGGCAGATAAGGAATGCTGAGATGGCAATGAACAGTCTTGCCTAGGGAAGACCACAGTTGGTTATTCTGTACTGAATGGTCATCTCGGAAAACGTGCATAAAACTAACAATGCACAGACTAGGCAGATAATAGTTATGTATTCAGGAGTATAAACACATTCACACACACACACACATGGACACACACATACAGGTATGTAACGACAGTTAATAAAAAATTAGGCCATAACTTTGAAGAGAGCAAGGAGAGGAAATGGAACATTTGGAAGGAAGAAAGAAAAAAGAAAATGATTTTAACTATATTATAATATCAAAGGTAAAAGAACTAATTATTTTAAATGAAAATAAAGAAGCTATGTAACAGGGATGATACATTTAAAATGAAAGAAATCACAAGCTGTCACTTACCACTGTGCCTACATATCACAGGCCATCTCTTCATACCTGTGCATGTATTTAAAATACACAGCATTGTTTGTAGAAAAGTATTTGGTAACCAGTCTCAAAGACAAACCTCTATGATCCCTTTCTCTCCGTATATGTACCCTGAAACACTCTCCTTAATTACTGATGAAGAGCTGGTTTGTGTGATCCACAAATACTGTGATAGGTAACAATACCCTGTTACTTTTCTTGGCTACAAATGTATTGCAGCTTTTGCAGATATAGACAGAAAACTGTAGCGATAACAAACATTAGATTTGAGGTTAGGATATGAAAATGATGTATGGGACCATTAAGTGTATTCGCTAAATTCAATTGAAAGGCAATCTAAATTAATTATAGAGTATGAGCATTTGATGGGAATGCTGTGCCCAAGTTCTTTTGTTCTGTAAATTACTGTAGGTTAAAATTACTGCATATTTAATTGATCAGTGCAGATGAGCATCCTCTAAAATTGCATGAATAATAAATTTAATATTTTATCAAGCTGCTTTCAGTAAAATGTCACTCTGACAGATAATATCAAATGATGATTGTCCAATGAGAGTGGTCACCTGTGAAGGCTTTTTTTGAGCTCAGTCTAGTTCCCTTCATTCAAATATCCTCTTTGACAAAAGAATCCAATGTCACAAATAAACACATAAAAGTGATTCTAGTCATTTAGGCAGACCTTGATAATGAATGCCAAGTGAAAAGTTATTTCCATAATTTGCTATGACATGTCATTTTATTAAGTTGCCTCTGTTTTAAGATTAACCTTTCAAGTAGTTATTAATATATGACTGTTCCTTGAAGTCATACCATTCAATCATTGGGATATGACCATTCTAAAGGCAAACATATGAATATCATGTATATTAAAACAAGTGAAAATATTAGGAAAAAGAGTAATTAAATAACTTACTACATTATGAGTCAATGCTGGTGTTAGATTTTACCTGGAACAGTGATTCTGAACCTTCTTAATGCTGCCAATCTTCAATACAGTTCCTCATTTTGTGGTGACTATAATCATAAAATTACTTTTGTTGCTACTTTATAACTGTAATTTTACTACAGTTATGAATTATAATATAAATATCTGATATTTCCAATGGTCTATGGTGACCCATGTGCAAGGGTCCATTGATATCCTAGAGTGTCATGACCCATAGGGTGAGAACCACTGATCTAGAAAATCTGGCCTGTTTTCTATATCGTTTATCTTCTGATGATTATTTCTACTCTGGTTGTCTTATTGTCAGCTTAACCTTACCTTTCAAGACTTTTAGTTAAAAAATGCTTATGTCTTGATCTCAGTTTTTTTTTTTTTTAATATTGATGTCAGTATCCTTCCCAAAAGAAATAAAAGGGAATTGTTACATAGAGTCTCTAATGACTGGAAAATGATAGACAAAGACCTACCCAATTTCCTAGGCTTACCAAACAAACAACCTCTTACTGTTAGGGTGTATGCAATGGATCAGGCAGGTAAAACAGACAATATAGTGCCCTCTTGGTGGAACCCATGTATGTTCCTGTAGACACCTTCTTCTTCTGGTCCCATCTTAGCCCATCTCCTGCAGAAAGGAATCTCGTACAGGGTACATTGTAGCTTTTGTTTTCCCAGATACGGAATGAAAGAAGTTTAGTCTGGTTTTGGAGCCCAGATTCTCGTGAGAGCTTTAAAGAGAATTTTGAGCTTCCTGGATGAGTGCCGTATGAGCAGAAGTTTTCACATGATATTAATTAATCATTTTGGGTTATCTATGGATGAGAATAAAGTTTGTATAAAAGGTACCTTTAAGCACTTGTCCTCACTCTTGCAAAAAAAAAAGTCCAATTGCAAGACAGTATTATAATTTACTTCTTTCTGGTACCATTATTTCATCTTCCAACTTAATATCCTGGCTATACCAGGGTGCAGGAATATATCAGAAGCTTCTTTTTTAAAGTATGTAGGTCAGTTTCATTCTGGTAGTTTAATGTGTTCTAGGTATAGATGGATTATTGTCCATTCTCAAGACAGAAGAGTATACGTTTAGGGACGCCACCTAACCATGTCATCTCCACCCCCAACAAGGCATCCTTGTGTAGATGTAACCAACCGTCTTATAAATAAGAAACACAGAACCAATGCAAAGAAGAAAGCCAAGAGGTCAGAGCTAAGAGCTAAAACCTTACCCTTCCTCCTGCAGTGGTCCTACCTCTCCGAAGGAGACGCTACTTCCTGTTTAAAGTCTTTATATAGTCTCTGTTCTGCCTTCTCATTGGTTGTAAACCCAACCACAGGACTGCCTCATCACGGTCTGTCTGTATAGACCTCCAGGTGTTCTGTGGTTAGTATTGAGATTAAAGGCATGTGTATCCAATGCTGGCTGTATCCCTGAACATACAGAGACTTACCTAGCTCTGTCTACCAAGTGCTGTGATCACAAGCGTACACCACCACTGCCCTGCTTTCCTATGGCTTGCTAATAGCTCTGACTCTCAGGCAACTTTATTTATTAACATACAATTAACATTTTGGTACAAAAGAAAAATATCACCATATCCTTGTGCTGCTCACTGTGTGTGACCAACCATAAAGAAGATTGAGGATTACAGGATTAGTAACTTATACCTGTGCAGCCCTGAAGTCCTGTGTCTCTATGCAGGCTCTGCCTCTCACTGTTCTCATTCTCGTCTTCTCTTGTTGACCCCTCTCTAACTGAAGAACCTTGGTAACTGGAATTACACCTATAAAAATATTGAGGAAGTTTATAAGAACTAGCTTGCTCATAGGAAGAATTCACTATGGGCTCTGGGTATCCCCTTCAAATGTAAACAAATAATTTGTGTCTCATTACTCAGGTTGAATCAAATAATTTGGCCTGTATGGTTCAGGATGAAGCCATCAGATGAGGAATCTCAAGAGTTTAGCAATTTAAATCGTAACTTCCAAGCATAACATGGCATGTCTTTGCTTGTTTTTTTTTTCCCCCCTTTGGAGAAATATAGAATATAAAGAGTCTGTAAAAGAATAAAAGTAGAACAAGGATCCCAAGGCAACTATTTGTGGCATCCACCCAACAGCTTTAAAGGGTACCCTTCAATAGCCCAGCTTTGTTCACTTTGACCAACTCTCGAAGGTCTTCTTATTGCTGTTCTGCAGTTCTTCAATTGGACTCTTTCTCAGTTATTGCTATCTTGGAATCAAGATGGTGACTGAGGTTCAGTTCCTAACAGCATGAGGTGTTTGGAACCAAACCCAACCAATCAGTATTGATGGTTAGTGTATGTCCCCAAGTGTTCTCCTCTCCCAGTGACTTCAGAGAAGGACTCTCAGAACTGTGCCAGCCTCTCCTTTCAGGTACTGATGTTTTCCTCAGGTACTGTACTAAATCTTTGCTCATGATTTTTGGACAATCTGTTACCTAATATACTTAAATCTTATTCTAATCACAACTCTGTTCCCTTTCAATCGAGGAGGACGCATTAGAAACAAAATTTGAACAATGTTAAGTAAGAAGAATAAGAAGACAACCTTGTCTCTATTCTAATTTTCTTGTGACGTTTGGATTTATAATTTATTAAATTAAGAGTGTCAAGCCTCTGGGCTTTATCCTCTTACTAGACCTTTGCCTGTGTGGTACAAATTAGGATAATATTGAACATAGGAAGCCTTTGGCTTTTTTTCCCTTTGTCCTTGAATAGTTTAGGAGATCTAAAGAAACCAGAATAAGGCCTTTGTATGTAAGAACTCTCTTGTTTGTTAGAAAAAGTCTTAGAGATGTTTTTATCCTACTTGGACTTCCCATAATGTTCTACTGTCTTTCTCTGACAAGGCATATGATATAAACCAGTGGACATCACGCACAGCATGTCAGTGATAAAATGCATTTTTATCACATACAAAAATGTACTTTTCCACTTGACTTGAATACTCAGAAATGCTGAACAGTGTAAGAATTTGTCTTTTGCTTGTTTAAAGTAATGAGTTGTGAGAGTTGTCTGGTATCAGAAGAGGAAGTAAATTAATGCCTACTGGTTTAAACCATTTTAATGCAGTTACCTAATGAAAATTAAAAAGTCCCTTTGTTATGTATTTTAAAGAATGTTGAACTTTTCCTACTTAGATTCCCATGATAAACAAATTATTAATAATTAAACTATGACGGTGATGCTATTTTCTATCTGAGAATTTCTATATGAGTTGCACAGTGACAAACACAGGGAAAATTTTAACAATATATTAGAAGTTCTACTTGATATTTGAAAGTTATCAATTTGAAATCAGCTTGACAATACAATGAAAATATTTCATTTGTTTACTTATATTATCGATAAAGAGTAAAAGAATGGATAATATTTAAAATTTTGACTGTGCTCTGCATATATTGCCCTAATTAATCCTATGGTTTAGGTACAAATACTTTACACATTTTACACCTATAGAAAAGTGCTTATTGCATTAACAAAACTGTCAAAATTATATGCTGAGTAGGAAGTGGGAAGTTGTAGCAAGCTGTAAATATTGTTTTTCCAACTACAGAGAATTCACATGGGAGAAAATGCTAAACGTATGCAATTTTATTACTGACTTTAAAATGTGGGAGAAAAATCTAATAATCCACAGATTTGTAAGGAGATCATATGCCTCTAAGTGCAAGATATAAAACCTCTGAGTTATGAGATTTAAACTTTTTAGTTTGAGTTCTCTGATGAGCATGCGTTTCCCAGTTATTGAAAGCTCAGTCACATTAGAATTTATTGTTTCCTCCTCTTCTCATACATCATATTTTAATATTATAAATCAGTTTCAAATGTAGCATGAAAACAATCTCTGTTCCTAAGTTTTGACAAAGACGATTCTTTTAAAGGCTAGTAAAATATTTGTGTTTGTGCCCCATTTATCATCAAAAGGTCACAGCTCCCAAGTCAGGGAAAAGTTAATCTGTGTACTATGTTGAAATACTGTTCCCTACTTAATAGATGTGGGGCTGTCAGCTGAGAGTAGTGGAAGGCTTCTGCTACTGGTGGACACTAGTGGTGACCACATACACTCAAAGGACCGTTCAATCACAGTTACAGTATTTTTCCAAAAGTGAAACCAACAAAACTTTGACCTTTATATGGCTCCATCAGTTAAGGGAAATTTAAAATATATTCTGGGCAATGGTAATACAATTTCTTGAAAAGAAATAAATGTAGTTGTTGCAGAAACACCTGTGATAATGATAAATATTCTCCTAAACATCTTGATAAGTGAACAATATTAGTAGTTTGCTTTTCTGACTGATAAATTTTCTACATCTTTAAATTATGACTTCTAGCAAATGTTCTTTTCAGATTTCTGAATTTCCATTGGAAAAAAAGTAAAATAAACATAAAAAACTTAATTTAATGAATTAATATAATATTCAGTTTAATCCTGCTTATTGGTAAAACTAAGTGATTCCTGGCTCAGAAGTTCAAAATGAGAAAGTATTAGTTGATAAGTAAAAGGAGAGAGAGAAGATGCCACCCAATGTAGCTTTACCGAAATTGTATAGTCCCAGCCTTGACACAGATTGGGGATGGAGAGGGTCTCAGAATAGATTAATCATCAGCCCACAAAGACTGCTTGATTAAAAATAGTAAGATTTCCAGTTTTATGCCTCTAATCGTCTTTTATGTTTTCTCTCTCCAAGACTACCTTTCTGTAATTTTTTAGAATAGTTTCTTATATGAATTTCTTGCAGATATGGGGACCTTCATTGTTTGATAAAAGCATACTCGTACTTTTTTATCTAAAGTCTTTAGTGATATTTCAGCTTCTAAAACTGCAGATGGTGAAAGCTGGTAACTTGCATTGAGCTATTAGTCAATAGTTAAGAGCAGGTTGGTTAAAAAAAAGGACTTTGCATATTTCTTCAGCTTTTAATATTAGGGGGCACTATACACTCTTCATCTGAAATATGAGGTTTTAATGGTCATTCTTCAGTGCTTGCACATGGCTGGAGGCAGGAGAGCTGGATTTGTCACTGAAACTTTACCAGCTTTTAATTTGTGCTGGGATATAGCCACCTGGGCTACAGCTATGAGAGAGAGAGAGAGAGAGAGAGAGAGAGAGAGAGAGAAAGAGAGAGAGAGAGAGAGAGAGAAAGAGAGAGAGAGAGAGAAGAAGAAAGAGAGAGAGGAGGAGGAGGAAGAAGAAGAAGAAGAGGAGGAGGG
This sequence comes from Peromyscus nudipes, assembly GCA_902168325.1. NCBI lineage: Eukaryota > Metazoa > Chordata > Mammalia > Rodentia > Cricetidae > Peromyscus > Peromyscus nudipes. The sequence goes on from CABHPH010000960.1 coordinate 96,284, forward strand.
AGGAGGAGGAGGAGGAGGAGGAGAGAAGAGGCAGAGCATCTCTAGAAGTGCAGAAGGCTGCTAAGAAGTTTGCAAACCATTTTAGTGACATAAATCTTGAATGATAAGGTAGTTCATGCAGTTGGGCTCCAAGAATGCATAGTACATGACTCCGGAGTGCCAGAGTACTAACATCATTTCTATGTCACTTATGCTTGTCTCTGTATTGTCATCTTCCACAAAAAGACACTACTTGAAGGAACAGTTAAGAAATGCACTAATTTATGAGTATGACAATAAGCCACTAGGCATCAGTTTCATACTACAATCATAGAGTACTAACAGTACTCCTCTTGCATCTATAAGTTAGCCAGCCTTGAGTTTGGGGCTCAAGTAATGGTTCCAGGCATGTGTTCCATCTCGTGGAGCAAGTGTTAATACAGAGTTCAACAGAGGGAGTGGGTGTCTGTCTCACCAGTATTTGCTGGACAAGTTAGCACAGTTGCACATGAACTGACATTGGCTGGGACTCCGTGTAGAAGACTTACATAAATTCGAGACAGATGGAATTCAAGCATGGCTGGGGAGGGGTGTGGTGGTATTGTGTTCCCCAAAATATTGTGTATGCTAATAAACTTATCTGGGGTCAGAGAACAGGACAGCCACAATATTAAACATGAAGATAGGCAGTGGTAGCACACGCTTTTAATCCTAGCATTCCAGAGGCAGAAATCCATCTGTTCAAGGATACAGCCAAGCATGGTGACTCACACATTTAATCCCAAAAAGCAAGCCTTTAATCCCAGGGAGTGATGGTAGAAAGCAGAAAGATATATAAGGCGTGAACTAGAAGCATTTGTCCTGGTTAAGCATTTGGCTGGTTAAGCTTTCAGGCTTCTAGCAGCACAGTTCAGCTGAGATTCATTCTGGATGAGGACTCAGAGGCCTCCAGTCTGAGGAAACAAGACCAGCTGAGAAGTTGGCCAGTTCTGTCTCTCTGATCTTCCAGTGTTCACCCCAATACCTGGCTCAGGTTTGATTTTATTAATAAGAACTTTTAAGATTCATGCTACAGAGGGGCTTAAAAATTCCCACCACTACCTAATAAGCTTTTGACAATTGGTGTCTATGGGGGGTGTTCTTCAGGAATATAGGCCCAGAGAGACTACCAAGGCTCTAGAAAACGGTCACACACCCACACACATACAGATGACACTCAATGAAAGCTGCAGTCTCTGCGACTATTGCAGCTAGCAGAGTAACAGTGTGCAGGAGACAAGAAGGGACTCTGGCTGCACATCACTCAGTAGCCCATGATGGTTCACAATCACACCACAATTCGGGGAAAAGGTTTTCTGCTGATAATTCACTCAATTCCATGGGCACAGCAAAACTTAAAACATGATTACATCAAAAAATATTTTGTGGAGGCCAGGCATTGGTGGCACACACCTTTAATCCCAGCACTCGGGAGGCAGAGGCAGGCGGATCTCTGTGAGTTCGAGGCCAGCCTGGGCTACCAAGTGAGCTCCAGGAAAGACGCAAAGCTACACAGAGAAACCCTGTCTCGAAAAACCAAAAAAAAAAAAAAAAATTTTGATAAGTACATGTGACATAGTTCATACAGATAGATTCCATAGATTAACTGGGAAAAACAAGCTATTAATAATACTCTAGCAGAGAATTTGGTATGATCTTGGCCACCCAGAGAGCACAAGGGTCAACAGGCTCTTAACCACATTTTCCCTTCTCTTCTGGTTGGCAAACATGTTATATTGGTGAGATTATTAAGGCCACTCCACGTACTTAAAAGGAGATTTATTTAATGGTGTAACTTACAAATGCAGGGATATGTAGGTGGCGGGTTCTGTAAAAGACGCAGCGCAGTCTGGCGGTGTTCTCTGGAGAACTCTCCTCGGTCTACCTCTCCTGTCCACGGTCCAAGCAGGAGGAGAGAGAGAGCAAGCTGGTCCATCCGGCAGTCGGGTCTCCAGGCTCCTCCCTTGGCCCCGCCTTATAGGCGTGACAGTTGCCGAAGCCTCAATGGGTGTTGGAACTTCCAGATCAAAGCTGGAATGGCTACCCACTACAATGTTATGGATTTCTCCCTTTGAAGAGACAACTTGTGTGTTAAACAGCTGTGGTTCCCCATCCTGCCTCTCTGTGAATAAAGGGAATCTGTGCCTCCTGCAGATGAATCCCGTAGGTATTAAAGAAAAGACAAGAGAGAGAAAGCAGGAGACTTTGGAAGGGAGAAAAAAGGGAAGAAAGAAAGAGGAGGGAATGGGTGATAGATTCAATTCAAACACAATATACATATTAGGATTATTAAATAGATAATCATTGAAACAGCTTTTAAGAAATGCTCATGATGCCAACACATGGTGGAGCAGATAGATGAGGAAGATTCCCCAAAATTTTTCACAATGGATGTACTAAATTGTACTCAAACACAGAGGGCAGAAGGCGTTGCTATGTTCTCTTCATCATCTTTGACATTTGATAGCAAGTTCAAGTGTTATGTGGACACATTGACTTGTAATTTTGTCTAGCATTTCCTTGCAAATTAATAATACTGAGTACTGATACAAAATCTCAATTAGAAAAAGATTAATGGCCTCAAGAAATATTTGACACATCTGATGATTACATTTAATAATGTATACTGCCAAATTGCTGAGAGTGTATTTTGTGTTCTCATTACAAAAGTAAGGTAAAATGTATCCCTCCTCTCTCTCTCTCTCTCTCCCTCCCTCCCTCCCTCCCTCCCTCCCTCCCTATCTGGCTTCCTCCCTCTCTCCCTTTCACACACACACACACACACACACACACACACACACACAGAGAGAGAGAGAGAGAGAGAGAGAGAGAGAGAGAGAGAGAGAGAGAGAGAGAGAGAGAGAATGCTGAGAACACAACATCTTGTGAAGATGAGCGGACTAGACTAGCTAGAACAGCCTATAGTGTGTTGTGGTCCCTGAACATGAAGCAAGATATGCTTCAGGAATTTTAGCCAAGTTAATCCTGTGACCTTAATGTGCAGAATGATGTCTGTGCTGTCATTCTTAAGAGCACATGCTTTTGAGATTGCATACACATGGACATCTTGAAACGTGGAAGATTGTCTCACAAGGAGTCTCAGGCTACAACTGTCCCCCTCTGCCTATGTGTATTCATAAAAAATGCATGGCCTTGCTTTATATGGATGTTCTTTTCCTCTCAACTCAGAAGTCGGTAAACAGACAGTGAACCTGCTTTATAATCCATTTCCCTTTTTCATTTTAAGTGCCTATTAGATTAATTCATTTTCCTCTCTTTGACTTCAACAGTCTATCATTTCCACAAGTTAATTTGTTTTTCAGGTTCACATCAACTGAAGTCATTTATACTCCTGTTTTCTACTTTTCTCCAAACATCAATCTTTTCTTTTCTTTAGGTGTTTACTTATCTCATTTAAAAATGTCATTAATTTCAGTAAAACTCTTGTAAACACTAAGGTTATTTGCTTATAACTTAAAATTCCACAGTCCTACAATGGCAGTCTTCTCAAAGATCCACAAATTGTCTAGTAGATAGATGCCATTTCAAGTACCTATAATTCTCAATCACCTTTCATCAAATATCACAAGCTGCTGTCTTCTCAATTTCACCCAACTTGGGTATGACAGAATTGACTTCCTAACACATGTGTTTCTTGGCCATCTTCCAGGAAAACCTGCACTGTATTGTTTCCTCTCCTATGCCAGCACTCATACTTACCCACTTTTTCTTTTTTACCCCAGGGAGAATTTAAATTATCATGGATGATTATTATTCTGTAATTCTACTTCATAATTTTTCCCTACATCATATATATTGATTACAGTTTCCTCTTTCTCTTTTTCTACTAGCTCCTCCAGACTGACTTTCCTATCCATATCCACTTCCATTTTCTCTCTTATTGGAATGCAAACAGGCTTCTTTGGGGTAATAATAAAATACAGTAAGATAAAACAAAAACTAATACATCATAATTGGACAGAAAAATAAACAAATAGATGGAAAAGAGCCCAATAGAGGGAACAAGAAACAGAGACCCACTGGTTCATACACTCAGAAATCCCATAAGAACATTAAATTGGAGGCCATTAAAATATACATAAATGATCCATAGCTTTAAAAGAGAGAAGAAAAGAATATGTATATACAAAATAAAAAATAATAAGATAAAAGTTTAAAGGAAGTACACAACACTGTTAGACAATGAACCTCTGGAAATACCATTAAATTCATTTTCTGTTGGCTACATACTGCTGTGTATGTGGTAGCCTCCAGTGAGAGTCCCTGGAGGAAGCAAAATTTTCATTTGCAAGTTGTTGTCAATTGCAGATGACTTCAGGATAGGGTTAGGGACATGTGTCTACTTCTCTTTTCAGCTCTAAGATGCCAACATGTGCAGACAGACCCATGCAGGTCTTGTGCATACTGCCTCAGTCTCTGAGTTCATATGTGTGTTGGTCATGTCTATTTAGAAGGCCTTGTTTTCTTGGTCTCCTCCATGCCCTCTGGTTCCCCCATTCATTCTGCTTCCTCTTTCAAGGGATCCACTGAGCCGTGAGGTGAGGGATTTGATAGAGACTTCCCATTTAGTGCTGGGTGCTTCAAGGTCTCTCACTCTTTGTATGTGATCTGACACTGGGTATCAGCATTTGTTGCATTTTGTCCCATTGCCTGCAAGAGGAAGTTTCTCTGGTGATGGTTAAGCAAGGCTCTGATCTATGAGTATAACAGAATGCCATCAGAATTCATTTTTATCACTACTTGTTTTTTCTTTTAGAGATGTAGTATTTGGTTATGTCCTAGGTCCCCGGGCTATGTAGTCTCAGGTTCTTGACCACCCAAGCAGTGTTAGATATGGGTCCCCTCTAAAATCGTGGGCCTTCAGTCAAATCAGATATTGCTTGGTTATTCTCACACTTTTGGTGCCACCATCGCAGTAGCATATCTTGTAGGCAGGACACTATTGAAGATCGGAGGGTTTGTAGCTGGATGGATGTCCAAGTTTCTCCTTCAGTAGCACGCAGAGTAACTTACTATACCAAAAACTCCAGCACATAGGCTTAAGGCTCTATGTAGGCATCATATCTCTTTTTTTCATGTTCAAAAATTAGTGTAAGTACTACCTTCAGCAATGGGACTTCTCTGGTTTTTAGAGAGTAATCTATAGTCTTGAAAATAGCCTGGATTGTTCGGGGGTTCACATGGGACCACTTCATCCAAAAACTCACTTAAATATAAACTACTCCTGGAACTGGAAGCTTATGTGATAGCCAGTTGAAGTTCTGTATCTCCCATTATTTGAACATTTCTTTTAGAACATATATATATATATATATATAGAGAGAGAGAGAGAGAGAGAGATAGATAGATAGATAGATAGATAGATAGATAGATAGATATGTCTTCAGAGTCTGAGTTACATCATTCAGAATGATTTTTTCTCATTTTTCTCATCTGTGAATTTCTTGATTTCATTTTTTAACTGCTGAGTAATATTCCATCATGTAAATGTACCACATTTATTCATTCATCTTTTGATGGACACTAATTTTTTCCCATTCCTCATAATATAGAAACTATTTTCTATGCTCATCAATCAGTAAGATTAATATAATAAAATAGTCATCCTACCAAAAGCAGTCTACAGATTCAATACAATCTCCATCCAAGTCCCAACACAATTCTTCACAGATCATAAAAGGACAATTTTTAGCATCTCATGGAAATTTAAAAATACCAGGATAGACAGAATATTCCTGAATAATAAAAGAACTGCTGATAGTAAAATTATCCCCAATTTCAAGTTTTACTACAGGGCCGTAGTAATGAAAACAGCATGGTATTGGCACACACACACACACACACACACACACACACACAAAATAAATAAATAAATAAATAGATAAATAAATAAATAAATAAATAAATAAATAAATAAATAAATAAATAAATAAATAAAAGTGGTAAAGACTCCTGAATTAAGAGAATCAAATTGAACACCCAGGCATAAACCCACACGCCTATGGACAACCAATTTTGATAATACACTTTGGAAAAAAGATAGTATCTTTGACAAATGGCGCTGATCAAACTGAATGTTGGCATGTGGAAGAATGCAAATATATACATAGTTATACTCCTGTACAAAACTCAACTCCACATGGATCAAGGACCTCAACATAAACCCAAATTTGTCAAACCTGTTAGTAAAGCAAGTGTAGAATATGCCTTATACTCATAGGACAGAAAATGATTTTCTGAACAGAACACCTTTAGCATAATCACTAAGATCAATAATTAATAAATGGGTCCTCATGAAATGAGAAGCATCTGCATGGCAAGGATAAGGTCATTCAGAGAAATCAGTATCCTTCAGATTGGGAAAAGATTTTTACCATCTCCACATCTGACAGATATATATTTATTTATCTGACTGATATTTATATATTATCAAAAATATATAAAGAAATTTAAAAGCTCAATATCAAGAAAAACATAAACCAACAAAAAATGGAGTACAAAGCTAAACAGAAAATTCTTGAAAGTGGAAATTCATATAGCCAAGAAACACTTAAAGAAATGTTTAACATCTTTAGTCATCAAGAAAATGCAATTCAAAACTGTTTTGAGATTTAATGTTACCCTTGTCAGAATGGCTAAGTTCAACAAAACAAGTGATAGCTCATGTTGGCAAGAATGTTAATTAGTAGGATTATTTATTAATTCAAGAGTTCAAATTTGTACAGTCACTATGGAAATCAGTGTGGCCCATTCCTCAAGGAAGATGTGAATCAATCTCACCCAAGATCCAGCTTTACCACCCTTTGACATACCCATAAAGGTTGCTTCTTTCTCCTACAGATATTCACTCAACCACACTCATTGCTGCTGTGTTCATAATTACCTCACTTTTAATTTTAATTAGTGACTCTTAATAAATTCCACAATATTAGCTGTCTCCCTATATCTCACAATAAGGGAATATCCAAGGTCATTCAAGTTCTCTGCACATATTGATTCCATTTTCACTTTGTATTTGCTCATCTATTATAATTTAGTTTCCATAGCTATATCATTCTGTGGGATGGTCTGTATGTCAAACATGTTGCTTATTGGTCAATAAATAAAACACTGATTGGCCAGTGGTCAGGCAGGAAGAAGTATAGGTGGGACAAGGAGGAGAGAATTCTGGGAAGTGGAAGGCTGAGGAGTCACTGCCAGCCGCCACCAGGACAAGCAGCATGTGAAGATGCCGGTAAGCCACAAGCCATGTGGCAAGGTATAGATTTATAGAAATGGATTAATTTAAGATATAAGAACAGTTAGCAAGAAGCCTGCCACGGCCATACAGTTTGTAAACAATATAAGTCTTTGTGTTTACTTGGTTGAGTCTGAGCAGCTGTGGGACTGGCGGGTGAAAGAGATTTGTCCTGACTGTGGGCCCAGTAGGAAAACTCTAGCTACAATATCATTAATATTTTCATAAAAACTCCTGATGTTTCTAAAGCTAACAGATTATTTCTGAGATTCTACTAGGCATTCCTAAACTAATTTGACCCATTATCATTTTTTTGCTATTACATGCACACCCTAGTCTAAAATATATTTTGCTTCTACAATGCTATATTTATCACATATCTTCCCTATTTCTTAAAACATTGCTTCTCTGCCCCCTTTATATTTGCATCTTTCAATAGGAATCACATAATGCTCAAATTATCTTTTTATCCCATTTGATTCCCCTGAATGCAATGGGAAACCTAAGTAACATAAGTGTCTTCAGTATACACATGTAACCTAGGTTTAAATCTCAACTGTAGTTCTTGAATCCTATGTGAACATTAGTACAGCATGTATTCTTCCATTCTTCCATCTAATACTCCTTAAAATCATCTAAAATATCATAGCATAAAATCAAATCCACCATGGTGCCTTCACCCATCACGATATCTCCTTCCCTGCTCTCCCACCCTGCTTCTGATCCAGCTTGAACCTCCTGCTCCCCTAAGCACTCATTCCCCAACCACTTGCCCTCCCTTACCCCCCTCACCCCTAGCTTGTTCATGTAGATCCATTCCACCCTTTCCTCGCTGGGCGATCCCTGTGCCCCTCCCAAGGTCCTCCCTACCAGCCAGTCTCCCTGGACCTGTGGGTTGCAGTCTGGTTATCCCTCACTCCACATCTAGTATCCACTTAGGAGTGAGTACATACCATGTTTGTCTTTCTGAGTCTGGGTTACCTTACCCAGGATGATATTTTCTAGTTCCCTCCATTTGCCTGCAAACCTCATGATGTCATTGTTTTTCTTTGCTGAGTAGTAGTCCATTGTGTTTATGTACCACATTTTCCTTATCCATTCTTCAGTTGAGGGGCATCTAGGTTGTTTCCAGGTTCTGGCTATTACAAATATGCTGCTATGAATATAGATTAGCATGTGTTCTTGCGGTATGATTGAGCATTCCTTGGGTATATGCCCAAGAGTTGTATAACTGGGTCTTGAGGAAAACTGATTCCCAAAATTTTCTGAGAAACCACCATACTGATTTTCAACGTGGCTGTACAACTTTGCATTCCCACCAACAGTGGAGGAGTGTTCCCCTTGATCCACATCCTCTCCAACATAAGCTGTCTTCAGTGTTTTTGATCTTGAGAATAGGGAGAGGCATGGTGCCAGCGAGGTCCCCAGGAATCCACAAAGATGACTCCACCATAGACTACTGGCAGTGGTCAAGAGGGTGCCTGAGCTGACCTACTCTGGTATTCCGATGGCTGAATACCCTAGCTGACATCACAGACCTTTCATCCAGTGACTGATGGAAGCAGATGCAGAGATCCACAGCCAGGTCCCAGGCAAAGCTCCAGGGGTCCAGTTGTTGAGAGAAAGAAGGAATTCTATGAGCAAGAGATATTGAGACCATGATTGAAAGGAGTGCAGAGACAACTAGCCAAACTAGTGGAAATGCATGAACTG